>MNCL01000243.1:0-24776 GCA_001932985.1 Proctacanthus coquilletti
TTTTTTTTTTTTTAAATAAATCTCAGTTATGATCCTTTTCCCCGTCTTATTTAATAAAACAAACAACAAAACAACAAAACAAAAACAATTCTTGAACGTATCCCCTTTATATGAATATCATTTTCAAATTGACTTAAGATTAAATCCCCGGTTAAGCTTCTGGGATCTGAAGTGGCAACAAGATTTTCTAATAAACCCGGATCCATGCTCGTGCTCGTCTACCTCAACCCTGAGCCCCTGAATTCACTACAATCCTTTTCAATATGAGATTATAAATTTTATAAGTGCTCGCGTCCTTCCTTATTATTTTTTATGATTACACGAGCTATTAAATGAAAAATGGGGGAAGGATATCCGTAGGTTTTCCATTGCCATGGAAAAGGTTATACACGATCATCCCTTACACGGACTACTAGAAAAAAACAAAAACAACGATGATATGGACGACAAGGTACATTTGTTCTTCACGCCATTTCAAATAATACGATGAATATTGGACTATAGAATGGACCAAGGGATCAAAATTAACTTGGGATGAGAGAAGATCATAGAGTCCTATCAAATCTAGGGATGGATATGAAAAACTCTGAAACTCCCTTTTTCCTGGTCTCCTAGTACACCCCATTTGAAAATTAGAAGGAATAGCAAAACTCTTCTCGTTTTTATTAATTTGACTTTATTGGATAAGCAGCAGTAAGCAGTCGATTTATTTTTATGCTTTAAAATTAAGTGCGTAATTGTAACAAGTGCACTTGAACAGCACGGAGGGTTCTTCGGATGTGACTTATGGGCGCTCACTGCACGGGCCCTATGCTCTCCTACCCTTACCTTTCCCGTCTTTGAATTTGAAATTGTTCGCGCTTAATTTGTTTTAGCCTCTTTTTTTACAAAAAAAAAAATAAATTGTGAGGACTATGATTAGACTGGACCAGGATAAAATCTAGAAATATTAGCCTAGAATTTTCAATTTCTTCAATTATTTTACACTTTCGTCTACGATTTATTAAAATTGTTTAATCCCTTTAATTTGTAATGAAATTTTTGTCTTTTTTTTTTCACTACACTTAATTACAAATTTTAGATTATTTTTTATTGTTATTATTTTTTTTTTTTTTAAATTTTTCGTACACCCTGTTGCACGTTAAAATGGTTTACTTTTACACGGTCTGATAAAAGGTGTAAAAAAATAAAAAATAAAAAAAAATCGTATATTTGAGCAATGTTTATACCGAGTGTATAATTTTCTTTTTATAATTTACCGTTATATAAAAATGTAGTACAACCCTCGCATAACACGATACTTTGAGAATAGAATTTTATTTTATAAGACCGATTGCCCTCATATAACACTGTACCTAAATAACGCGATTTTCATATAACACGGTTACCCTAAAACCGATGTACAAATTAACCTTCGATTTACACGGCATTCGATTTACACGGATTCGGTTTAGCAACGGTTGAAGAAGAACGCGAGAACTTCCATTTACACGGCTTTGAATTTCACTGTAACACGGGACAAACCGCAGAAATGTAAAAATTCCATTAATTTATTTTTATTTAAAAATGTCAAAAGAAAAAAATTATTAATACTATTTCGTATGGATTTGTTATCGTCACATTTTTTGGGGTAACCAATCTAAACCGTGTAAATCGAGGTTGACTTCAATTTTTTTTTTTTTTTTTGATTATACACTTTCATTTGATACGGTTTCGCTTAACACGATTTGCAAAAATTCGTTTTCAACGGGGATTAACGCAATGACTCACTGACTAATGAAAAAAAAAGAAAAAAAGAAAAAACCGAAACAATCATGAAGTTAAGTACATACTTGTTTTTTTTTTTTTTTAGTTAATTGTATAGAACCTTCAGCACGCGAGTAGCACTCGTCTTTAAGTGTTTTATCAGAAGTGCTTTCCTATACTACGGGGATGATGAGCTGGGATGGAATTTTGTATGATTCTTGCTAAATATTTTGAAGTCTATGTTTTAACTTGTTTTCATTCCATAATGGGTTTTAGTATCTTTCCTGGTCATAATCGGTATGAGGAGATTTTTGGAAATGGTTAAAATTCCAGGAATTTCAATATCGCAAAATTTTAATAACTCCCTCATGCTCCCTCACAGTGGCACACAAAGTGGAAGACGGAAAATCTCCATTTAACTATAAAACATTTGCCCCACCGTCGCCCCATCTATCCCATGAGATGAGGTCGGACGGATGGATGATGGTCTGGTTGAAATGGTATGGATGATGTCGCTGTATAAACCATCACCCTTAATTCTAAAGATGAAACAAAGCCAGCGTCAGAAAATGCGCGATGATATGCGGATTTAAGTGTAGAATGAAAAGGAATCGCTAGCTTTGGTCTCGGTCGGTCGGTAGGTCGGTCGTTCGAGGGTTTTTTTTTTTCTTTTTTTTACTGGGGGATGAGTTTTA
Organism: Proctacanthus coquilletti; assembly: GCA_001932985.1. NCBI lineage: Eukaryota > Metazoa > Arthropoda > Insecta > Diptera > Asilidae > Proctacanthus > Proctacanthus coquilletti. Next base: position 2,442 of record MNCL01000243.1, read on the forward strand.
AGGGAAAATTTTAATGTTCGTCTTCTTCCTTTTTGGCGCATTGAAATGAATTGCGTACGCTTACGCACATGTTGCTGATTTGTAACGATAGACTGAGCACACAAACGATTTTATACCATTTTAGGATGAAACGATTAAAATTCTCAAGACTACTCCACTCTTTTGGTTTTTTTTTTTCTTTTTTCGGGGATGCTATCCTTTACCAGTTTTTTAAAGGTTCCTTTTAAGGTATGAATGGTATGGGCTAAAGGTCGGTCCATACTATACACGCATATATAGTAAAAAAAAAAAGAAAAATCTATCGTTCGATCCCATATAAGAAATATAAGTAGGAAGAAACGTTTACGACATTCATCCCTTTGGTCCACAGAATCCTTAAGAATCCTTGGCTTGTATTCTGCTTCATCGGATTTGGAAATCTAAGAACGTAGAGCAAACTCGTCAAGAAAGAAGAAAAAAAACGAAGAAATGGTCCTTTTCATGCTCTGTGATGTTTTTTTTTTTCTTTTTGTTTTATGAAAATGTTCCCCAAAATAAAATTGTTTTCTCTGATCATGGAAAAAGGACAAAAGAAGAAAAACTTTGCAGGTTACTGCTGACTTTTAAATAGAAATTTATCCAGATTTAATAGTGGATTTCGAATTTCCTTAGACCTACTTTCTAATAGTAGAGGATAAACTGTATAAAAATTTATTTATTTATTTTTTTTTTTTTTAAATAAAATAGTTTCAGCATCAAAATCTTATGGATGTATAAAAAAAATTTATTGTTTTATTTTTTTTTTTTGTTTGTTTACAATCGTTTTTTAATTTAAAAACAAAAAAAAAAAGGAACGATCAAAGTAATTTTTTATACATAATTGAAATTGTAAAGAAAATCCTTTATCTTACCTTATTTTTATTTATTTTCAAATTTTATTGATTTAAACCTGAATTTATGTGGCCACAGTTTTAAGGACATCCTTCCAGGCAATAGGAATAGGAATAATACCAACAGGTTCCTTATTCATGTACGTTCTTTTAAATCTGTCCTTATTCCTGTAATTCAACGCCGCCGCCCCTTAAAAAGTCGAATTTCCAATATCCACCGTGATTTATAGAAAAGATAAAAATCATATGAGGATTGAAGAACAAATGACAGGGCTGTTAGGAGCATATCTAATATGGCTCAAACCGTGACAGGTCACCCCACAACGGGGGCAAATAACTGTCAAATAAGGACTTAATTTCAAATCTTATCACATAGTGGGAATCTCCTCTTTCATATTATATTTCTTCGTTTTTGTCCATCGTCCATGACGCGCTAGCGTGCCAAATCTATCGGGTGTGATGATTGGGAAAGGGGGAAAAAGAAATCTTCGGTCTTCTGTGCTTTTTTTTTTTTTTTTTTGCCCTGATCTAGATCTCTCCATCCTCATCCCAGACAGACGGACTATAACAAACAATCTGAAAAGAACACCCTCCTAAAAATGAAACAAATATTTGAGAAATTAAAGATGAGATAAGATAGAGATTTTGATTTAGACTTGAATTCCCTAAACAGTTAAAGATTAATTAGAAATAAAACTACCAAAAATTACAAATAAAAAAAAAAACAATATAACTATAGATTACAAATAGATTTGCTTCATATAAAGATATTTCTACAACCTTGTGGGTATTTTGTTTCAAAAATCTCTGAAGTTCCTTTGGATGGGTACATCAAACAAATTATCGGTTCGATGGGCATAAATCAATTACGTTTCGGTACATTACCCACAAAAGGTGACATGACACAGGTATGAGAATCATTTTGGTTTTAGTTTTCAACTGAGGAAATATATCCCTGTTTAAATAATCAACGCTAAATTTCACATCCTATCCCTCCTCCGGCCATCCTACGATTTTATGTCTTTAAAGATTTTCGTACTCATGTTAAAATTTTCAATAGATTAAATTCACTAGTATTTTATAGTAGAGAAATTATTTAAAATGGTATACAACGTAATATTGCTCTTTAAGATTCTAATTTCAATGAAGCGAAAATTAATTGGAAATTTTTGAAAATAGGAGCGGGGGCGGGGGGATTTTAAAAGATTAAAATTTGAATTAATAACTTACGTCTGAATGAATGTTCAATTTTTAGTTTAAAGTTTTTAGATTCGATCATTAGATTATCTTGAAAATTATTAAATCATTACTTTTTTATGTTCATCTACAATCTACATCTTTCCCCCCCTCCCCCTTATGATTTCTTTCTAATTACATTGTTGCCGGTTTTTGTTTTTTTCGTTAAACACATTTTGCCTATTTTAATTAAATTTCTTAAAACAATTTCCATTATAATAAAATAAAATGCTTTACCTGGATAAAATCTGAAACTAAAATTTGTATGAAACTATAAACAACAAAAGTTTAAATAACTTCCCATTTTGGAATATTCAAAGATAAGAAGTTTTAACTTTAACTTGTATCCCCTATCCCACAACAGGAAAAGTTCTAGCCAAGTTTTATACAAGATTCAATGAACTGAGCAGTGTTAGGATAAGTGAGAATCAGACCAGTTTATTATGACTAAACCATAAAGGGCTTCTAGTGAACAGTTCATAGGATGAAAATTCTAATGAAACTTTTGGGAAATTCTAAAATCAAAATGATAATGAATTGTTGAATTGTTGGTCTTGGTGTACAATTAAAACTTCTATGAATTATTTCATTTAATTTGATGCCTTTTAAACTTGATAATTTTATAAGGGTAACAATTTAAAATAATTAAATCTTCATATGGGATTGGCTAGAAAAAATGATTATTAATAAATTTAGAAATTTTGCTATTTTATTTTATTTTTTTTAAAGATTTATATTTCTATAAATTTAGTAAAAGATATTTTCAAAATCTCCTATTCTCGGCGAAAAATCGCATATCGAAAAAAAAAGTAATATTACCTAGAAAATGTTGTGGATCCTCCCGCTCGCCTGCCTCCGCCGCCGGTGATATTTTATGTATGATACCAACCTAACAAAAAAAAAAACCCAAACTGTTTCAATGGTTGCTTCGGTACACACAGGTTAAGGCATGAAAATTTGAAAATCGTTCACGCAGAAAACACTGATAACGTTTGTTGTCATATTCCGTGTTTGCATATAAAACAGGAACAACTGACATATTCAATCATACGCTCATACCTGGAATTTTATAGCACGGATTGGCGGGGGAGAAAATGGCAAACATTGCGGGATACCCGCGAAATCATTCGTACCACAATCTCTCGTCACCATCGAACGGCACATGCCGGCATTTTTGGAATTCGTACACTCTCGATTCGTTCAATTTTCACAGTTGACTTTAATTAAATTTTTAACAATTCATAATATTGTAATTTTTAATAGTTATATTTGTTTTTTATTTGTTTCCAAAAATATTTACAAAAACCAAATTTTAGCATCATTAAATTTATAACAATAAAATTCTTTTTGTATTTATTGCTAATTTAAAGTAGTCGGTGGAATTTTCTAACAAATAAATAAATAATTTATTTTTATAGTCAAATTATCATTTTAATTCGAATATTTTTAAATTTATATTTACCAAAAAATTTTCATTTCACAAAAAATAAAAAAAAAAAATACGATATAACTTTTAATTTAGTTGTAATAATGTAAATATTTACCTTTATTTTTGTTTTTAAAAGTAAAATTGTAAAATTTTTACTAAATGAATTAAAAAAAATGTTCCACCATCCCAAAAAAAAAAAACGAAATTTTCGAAAAAATTAAATTGTAGAAATTATCTCTACAAAATTTGAAAAAATTTTTTCTTCTTGTTTTTTTAATAATCTAGAAGAAAAGAAAAAAAAGGTCCCTATTTTTTATATAACACTTTTCAGTTTTTTAATTTTAATAATTTAATAAAAATAATAAAGTAACAAATGAGAGTTTTATTTTTTTTTTTCAATGAAAATTCTGCTTAATTTGATTGAAGCTTAAACAAAAAAATAAAAATAAAATAAAACACTAATTTCTTTTTATAGAGATTTTGAAAATCTTTTTAAAAAAACGCACATTTAAAACTTTTGAGAAATATTAAACAGGTAATCCGCGTATAACACGGTTCCTACAAAAAATCCCGTGTTGTGCGAAGGATCCGTGTTACACGAAACAAAAAAACGTGCCAATTGTGGGCCAACCTCTAACCCTCTAAAAATCAATTTAATTAAATTACCGTTATTTATCATTAAGTTTAAATAATGCTTGTTTTGTTTTTGATTAGACTGCTAAGCATCATTAACCGACCCTCTGAACTTTCTTCAGCCTGTGGGAGGGATTTCACAAACTCGAAAACCGTGTTAGAATGAAACCGTGTTATACGAGTACTGTTGCCTGTACTAGATTTAATAGATTTATTTTACCAACTGAAAGTCTAAGTCTGTTAAATCCAAAGGATATTAAAACAAAAAAACAAAGTAAAAAAATTCTTTATAAATCAATATCAAAAATATGACCGCGAAATTTGTTTTGTTTTTTTTTTTTCTTCTTTTTCGCGTGACATTGTAAAAATTTATTAACATATTTATCAAAATGTTGTTGTTGTTTTTTTCGTGTTAAATAAATTAAATAAATCGATTTGTAAATAAAATCAATAAAATTTCGATATTTTCATCCTAAATTTCCAAGTTTACGATTAAATTTTGTAGATTTTATTTTTCTATTTTTATTTTTTTTTATTTTTATTATTTTCTTTTATTAGTTGTTTTCTTTCCTTACAGTTCACCAACTGTCGTGAATATTTCTTTTCATTAATCGTGAAATTAAGTCGAATTGCATGGGAAGCATTAAAAGGTCCCATACTTGACAGACTTCATCAAAATGCCTCCTGCCGTTTCCTTTGCTGCAGTCTAATCAGGGAAATCTTTTATAATTCTTTTCTTCGTTTTCATTGAAACTTATTAAACAACCCTTTCCCCAATTCAAAATCTTATGCTTTATGCATATGCTACTTATTTTCTTTAATAGGAAATTTTTTAAGAAAAATTGCCCAATTTCCTAAGGGGTTTTAAATACGAGTAAAAGTTTCTTTTATTCTTTGATTTTATTTGATTTTTTTGTTTCCTTTTTTTCGTGCCTTTATTAATTCTTCGAGAATACTAATTAAATCGGAATTTTATTACAATATTAATTTTAAATTGAATTTTTATATTTTTACAAGCTTCTTGTGTAAAATTAAAATATGAAAAAAAGAAAACAAAACAAAACTATTTAGAACTAATTTTTTCATGTTTCTCTATCTAAAAACTCTTAATTAAATTTTGATTATTTATTTAATCGTTTTTTATAAGATTAGTGATTTATTTCTCTACGATCTATAGACCATTTATTCTTTTCGTACTTTTAGTTTGTTTTTTTTTTATATTTCTATAGAATTTCTACACATTTTATGTTTTCTTTTTTGTTCAATATTATTCTTAATATTTTTTTATTATCTTTTTTTTTTCTTTTGTTTTTTCAAAATACATTCCCAAATTTCTTTAAGCCTATAAATTGTACGTAAGGAAAAATTTTTAAATTAATGCCTAAACAAATTTTAATATTAATTAAAAACTTAATTAACTTATTAAATATTCAAATTCGCCATTAACATATTTAATCCATTTTCAAAATAATTATCAGCAAAATTTACACTTAAATCAAAGATTACTTTGAATTTTAGTAAATTTTTAAATTTTACACTTTCTAGAATATTTTCAAATTCAATCATTTTTGCACTTAAATCGTTTTTATTTTCTTTAATTCCATTAGTCGATTTACTAAATTTTATTACGTGATTAAATTATAAATAATTTCAACAGAATTTTTTTCCATAGATTTTAATTTTAAATTTATAAAATTATCTGACATTTATTTAATGGATAAGCTCTTAATTTTTACAACAAGAAAAAATCGAAAAATCAAGCCATGGTTTTATAAAATCTTAGAATTATTTTAAAAATTCTTCGAAAACGAATTTTTTGATTTTCTAAACTTGGATATTTTGAAAAACTTACGTGATGAGATATTTTCGTTTCCATTTTCGTAATCTACAGGAAAAAATCCTAGTGAATTAATCTATCACGTGTCCTGTGCAAAAAAAAAAGAGAAAATAAGTAAAAAAAAACAAATCTTCCAGAATTTTTGAAATTGCAACTACAAAATTTTACTTTTATCTATTTTTGATTCGAAAAAATTAAATTTCATACCACAAAATTTATCGTAAACCTCTTCCCAAAGTTGAAAACTGTCGTTAATCCCATGGTGTCCTATAAAAAAAAAAATAAAGACGACAATTTTGAAATTCAACTGCTGAAAATTTTGATTTCGATAATAAAAAATAAAATAAAATAAAAAAAGAAAGGAAATAGTTTAAAATTCACGTGATAATGCACGTGACCCCTTTAGTGTAATTTAGAATTGTTGAAATTCATAAAGACGTTACAAATTTAAGAAATAAAAAAGAAAAAGCACTACCGAACGGAAAAAGAAGGAAAAAAAGAGAGAAAAAAAAAAGAAACGGTATTATCACAGCCATTTCCGTATTCAAAGAACAGTTATAAAGAAGTCACGTGCCGATTTTAACGGCTGTGTTATCACCCTCAAACCCCTCCCGCCTGTTCTTTCATATTTTCTAGAAATTCTTACATTTCGGAACTAGGGTGATGGCACCAGAATCCGTTGTGCCCCCTTCGCCGGACAAGGAAACGGATTTAACAGTTCGGATCAATGCCATCCCTCTAAAAAATTATTTCCGATCCGCTTATTAGTACAGTTATAGCTAACGGTACGTCGCCATATTCCTAACGCGTATGCATGGGAGGATGTTCATAATGAGACTACCGCCGTTCCTTGACATCCCTGGGATATTTTGGATCCAAAAAGGGTTAAGTAAGGCGTTGATATATTCGCTTTTTTTTCTGTTTCTTTTTCATATCACTCATAATCGTTTTTTTTTTTTTTTTGAGATATTCATTTTTTATTCATTTATTTTCTCTTTCTTTTTTTGACCACATTTAATAGATTTTCGATTTTTCAATATGATTTTATAAATGACTGGAGTTCTGGTTGTGATTGGGGAATGAAAAATTATTCCATACAAAAAACCAAAAAAAAAAAAAAAAAAAAAAAAAAAAAAAAAAAAAAAAAAAAAAAAAAAAAAAAAAAAAAAAAAAAAAAAAAAAAAAAAAAAAAAAAAAAAAAAAAAAAAAAAAAAAAAAAAAAAAAAAAAAAAAAAAAAAAGAAAAAGCTAATCTAAGAGGGGATTCTAAAAAATGGTCACGTGCCGATAGTAAAAACGTTTATAAAAATACGTAAATGTGAAAAAAATAAAATAAATGAAAAAAGAATTATTGAATTACGTTAAACAGGGGTTACACAAACAAAAAAAAAATAAATAATAATAATAAAAAACAGATATCACATTTATTAAGTAATATTAAAGGGATCCAGTCTGAATGACCATGCGTCGGTTCCCCTTCTCTAGTCGGCGTTCTGAGGTGGACACGGTTTCAGACTTACGATGTACTACTATTGAATTTAATGCCCTTCTGTCCGTCCCTTGATCCATTTGAGGGTCTATTAGGGTCTTAAAACCGTTAACAAATCATGCTTTGAATTAATTTTATACGATAATCAAGCCTAGGTTTAAAATTATAAAATTATTTTAAACAAAATTAAAAACTTATTTTTAAAAAAAACAACTTTTTTCTCATCCACAGATCTCACTGCTTCTGTACTGAAAAAAATAAAATATGGAATGGATTCTCTAATTACCAAAAAAAAACTCCAAAATGTAAGGTGTCTTTTTATGCGATTTTTAAATTGTGCGGCTTGTGTTTCATCCAAAATTTTATTGAACAAACAAACACAGGCTTGTCTAGGAAAGTTCACGTACAGGCAGCCTGTTCTGATAGCGGTAATGGCTAAACAAATTTAAAATTATATTAATTTTCAATAAAATAAAATGAATTTAATTCGAATACAAAGTTTATTTTAACCTCTTATATAAATTCTTTTTCAGACTTTCGAAATAATTTACTTTTATTAATTTCTACAACATTTTTAATGCGGTTTTAGATTAATTTTGACTCGTTGTTTTGATTTTATGCGATTTTAGAAAATTACAGAACATATCCTAATTTTTTCAAGGTAAGTAGTAAAATATTTTTTTTAATGTGATTTTTTTTTATATGCACTTTTATTTTTATATGTAAATACATCGCAAAAAACGAGACCTTACAGTCTTCATAAATTAAAAAACAAAAAAGTGGATGAAAAATGTTTGAAGGAAGTAAAAAATTATTCATAAAAACAGGGTACAACTAAAAAGTTTAAAATTGAAGATGTTTTTTATTGTAAATCCTGCAATCCTAGCCTTAAGAGTTTAATAGAAATGCCTAGAACGATTCATGGAACGTCTATTCTTGTGACAATATTTAAACACCCTTTTCCATAAATATTTACAAATATTTTTGTATATGTTAACGTCTTGTAATATGAGTTGACGGCAGTTAATTCTAGCACCCCTCTGTTCATCGATAATTTGGTTATTATTTAAATTCTATACGTCCCCCTATTCGTTTAAATCATGTTTCCCGCTTTTCCTAACTAAATCTCTGCTACGTATTTATGTTCATTATTTTACTTATTAAAATTATGTTAAGATTTCCTGTTACAACTCCCTATAGCCCTATAGGATGCTACTGTACGTTTAAATATGCATACAAATTATTTTTGTTGAATTTCCCAATTTTGAAATTAGAGCGTGCGTAAAACATCGACTGTAGAATTTTACCATCGTTTGCTGTCGTTGTCATCATCATCCCATTCTAAAGGGCTTGGACGGGAAAGATAGCAGCAAAATAAGAACAAAGCTGTGAACGCTTTTCTATTCATCATTTTCGTGCCCTTCTGACCCTGCTACCCATTACAAAATTTAGCCTCCATCTACCAATTCTCAAACCTTCTTCATACCCCATCCTTAAAACTGGTTGTTGTACTCCCGATTATAAAAAGGATTTAAATTCGCTTGACTAATTTCTCAAACAAGTGGAAAATGAGTTTCCTTCTCAGTATACTCCTTCTAAAATGTAGGGAAAAGATATGCTATAGGCATCCTATAAGTACGCACCATCTCCACTTTTCATCCACATCCACCCTGCCATCCACTTTCTTTCGTTGGTAGCTTCTTGTTTCGAAGAGATTGTTGCTCTAGACGTGGATGCGCCAAGGGGTCTGAGAAACCTTTACTGTAATATCGTTGTATTACCCAGGGCAAACGTGATCGTCTATCTCTTCTACATCACTTCCATGTCATATTCACATTCTGTTGTATTTCAGTTTAGCTAGCAAGTGCCTCCTTCTGATTGTCTAAAGAAGATCTGAAAACGATTCGCGAACTTGTAGTAAGATATTAGATGAGATTCTTCCTCATTTCACTTCTTTTATTCTACAGAGAACTCTATTCTGCTTGGTCCCATTTAAATGATTTTCCCTGCAACCTTTTTACTCTATTTAAACAATTGAATTTTACAATTCCTTCTACCTCTACCCCATTACGATGCTTTCATTTTGTAGAATTACAATTTATAGAATTTCATGATTTAAAAGTTTCTCTTTATAAAATTTTTTTTTTATTTTATCAAGAAAAATAAACAAAAGTATCTTTTTAGTTTTTATTCCCTTATTATTTAGAACCAAAATATCTTCGAGATATCCCCATATTTCAATATAAAAAAACAAAAAAAAAAAAATCTACTTTAATTTTAATTTTTGAAAAAAAAGTCCAAGGGGTTAGCCCATGATTTTTGTTTTTTTTTTTTTGAGGGTCAAAAATTCAAACTCCACGGATCCAAGCAAATGGGGTATGAAATTAAAGAGCGACTTTTCCACGTCTCAGAAAACAACGACAATCCCGAATTGGACGGAGAATATCCAAGTGAGAGCTGAAAAACTCATAATTGTTAAAAATTCGTGAAAATCCTCGTGTTTGAACCTCAAAATCGAGCGTTAAAATCGCTCGCGCTAAAACAAAAAAAAAAGAGTTTACTCTTCCAAGTTGCCCTCATTTAGCGTCAAATTTTCGAAAAAAAAAATTCGAAGGGGTTAGCCTAGGATTTTTTTTTTTTTTGGTTTGTCGACTTGTCAAAAATTTTAATAAACCAAAAATAAAATGCAACGATTTTAGTAAATTAGTTAAAACCCGTATCATTCCCAGAGTAAAATAATTTCTACGAATTGTTTTAGAATTTTTTTTTGTTTTAGAATTTTAGAATTTTATAAAACATTAAAATTTGGATGGTCTTATTTTACTTATTATTTTATAATTTTTCTTTTTTTTTTTTAAATAATTCCAAGTAAAACAAAGCCTCTTCCTTTCTGATTTTGATTTTTGTTTTTTTTTTCCATTTGTGAAAGTAATAATTTTATAAAAAATATTGAAATGTATTTCAAGAGAATTTATCGTAAATTTTAATTTCGAAAATTTCATTTTATATAAAAAAGAAAAAAAAAAAAAAAAATCTAAAAAAGTGAAAAGTAGAAAAAAAATCGAGAATAATATAAAAATTAAATTTATTAAAATATTTCAAGTTTAAATTCTCATTTAAGCCACTTCTCACTTGTGCGATCATTTAATATTGATTTAATTATCGTTTATTACCCTAAATAAATAAAAATCGATTGTTTATCATTCGAAACGGTTGTAAACCGTCCGTTACTCCAGCAATGCCTCTTGGAGGAGTAAAAGTACAAGACACAATTGCCTCTTTTCAGCTTTAAGCTAAAATCTCTTAGCAGTCCAGTCGATTCGGTGATATTTTTCAGTCCTGGTACAGTCAACACTTCGAGTAGTACAAATCGATCGAAAAAAAAAAGAAAAAAACAACAAAATCGGGATCATTAAACGAAAGTAACATTGATATTATTATTATTATTATTTTTTTTTTCAAATAAAACAAAAACAAAATAACAAAAAAAAAAACAATTTATATAAATAATAATTATTATGTTTTTCTTTCTTTCTTTTTTTTTTCATTTTATAAAATATAAAGATGTTTTTCACCTGGACAAAAATTTTAAAATCCTATTGAAAATTCTTTCACCGTGTGTATCGAGAATTATTCCAGTGAAAATGGACAAGATGAAAGAGCTTACAAAAATTCAATTGGATGAAATTAAAAATTTAAATACAAGACGTCGAAGTTATGAACGAAAATCGTTGAACGGATTTTATACACCTGTTAAAAAATATGAAGAAATAATGGTGACCAAAAAGGAGCTCTTAAATGCTGACAAAGAATTTGAAAAGATTTATTTAAATGTAAATTAAAATCTTAATTATCTCTTGTTAATTAATACAAATTTTTTTTTTTCTTTTATTTTTTTAATTATTAATTATTTGTGTATAATGATTTAGATTTGATTTAAAATTAATTAATAATAATTACATCAATAATTAATTATATTATAAATTTTTTATTTTATTTTTTTTTTATTTTGTTTCTTTTTTTTTTGGTTTGTTTAAAATGGATAAGTTTTAAACTTTTTGTATAATTAGTTTAAAAAAAGAAAAAAAACCAAATCGCATATAAATAAGATTAAAATTTTTCAATCGACAAGAGAAAAAAAAATTTATTATTTAATTAATTTAAATAAAATCTTAAAATTATCACTAGTATTGTAAGAAATTTTACCTGGAAAATTGTGTTCAATTTAGACGAATAAATTAAAGGAATATTTAGAACACTTTGCACAGGGACTAATCCTGAAATTATTTCACATATGCAAATTTTTGATTTGATATTGGATTTGTGGCATAATTTTGTTTTTTTTTTCGTGTGTGCAAAAGATAAAAATAAAAATAAAAATAAAAATATATGTACGAATTATTCTGAAGAGAAATGAAGTGTCCAGAAGAAGAAAAAAAAAACAAAAATAAAATAAAATAATAAAATTGTAGGGAGGACGATTTTAGTCTAGTGTGACTGGAATAATGTCGTACTGAATATTACCAAAAAAAAAAAAAAAAAGAAGATTTATTTAATGAAGTGTCCTCCCATAGCGTTGAAATAGTAAAGGTTCATTTATTTAGGGTGGCAGGGATTGTATCAGATTTTGTAGACGATCCTAACAACATTGGAACCCCTCATGGGTAAGGTTTTTCGTATCCTGTTCGTAGGATTTAGACCATCATGACTATGAAGATGACTTTTCACAGGCCCCGGTATGAAAAGAATGGGGTTCCTTTAGCATTTACACAAGGTCCTTCATCTCTTTTATCATGTTCATGTAAGTAATGTTCAATGCCATTAATTGTCCGCACATTACCGAGTGTCACCCTCTTAAGAGGTGATAAAATTGAATGTTTCTTGAATATGGTATGACTTCGATACACCCGGAAAATCTCTAGGTGATTTGTGGGATAAAAGAAATTTTCTTGTATTCTCCCTACGGTTAAATCGATTTTATTCATCCTCTCTAGATTTTATTAAAGGAAATCATCCTTCCGACAAGACTAAGACTATACTTTATTTACTTAAATTATTCTAAACGTGTAAGGAAATCAACTCAAAGTGAAATGTTGTAATACAATTCCATTTTTATTTTATTTATTTTGATTTTTTCGGTCTATTGAAATTTTTGACGTGTTTTCCAGTCTTTGCGTTTTTTTTTTTTTTTATCGAATGAGGGAGAAGACTCCTTATTTTTATTTTCTACACGGAGAAACTTTTGTTTTCAACATTTTGGTCACGTTACAATTTTTCCTTTTTTTTTTTTTTTTTTTTTTTTTTTTTTTTTTTTTTTTTTTTTTTTTTTTTTTTTTTTTTTTTTTTTTTTTTTTTTTTTTTTTTTTTTTTTTTTTTTTTTTTTTTTTTTTTTTTTTTTTTTTTTTTTTTTTTTTTTTTTTTTTTTTTTTTTTTTTTTTTTTTTTTTTTTTTTTTTTTTTTTTTTGTTGTGTGCTCCACTGATTTCCTGATTCAGTTTTATCCGATCGTATATTATTACAATTTAATTTTAAACAGACTAAAATATATCCCCTTATACTTTTAGAGATAAATAAAATAAAACAAAACAAAAAAACAAAAAAGGGATATAATCAACAATCCACCCGCGCACCTGGAACAAGAAAAACAATAATTTAAAATAGACGATTTGTAAGTACATACCTTTTACCCATTTTACATCCGTGCAATTTTTAGGACCCCATTAATTTCATTGAGGCATTGCATGATCCCCGGGAAGGACAATACCTTTAAAGGTATTACCCTTGGACATCTCACCTTCGACTCATGCATCATCCCATTGAGGGGCGACGACAAGGTATAGACTAAGGGTGAACAGATGTAGCAAGGGTATCATAAGAATTAGAGGTCCTGTAAATTAATCAATTTATGCACGACACTCTTATGCCACTCTATTCGACTTATCCCTATTTTTCCCTATATTCCCGTAATGTTTATGAGATTCTCCCTTAAAATCAAAAATTTTTTTTCCATCCCTAATCTACCTGGGATGGGATCGGATTGGACTACCTTTAACAGAAACGGTGAACAATTTTATTGTCACCATTTGTGATCGTACAAAAATATTATTGTTGCTTGGAATTTGTGTTCAATTAACTTATACAAAAATTCCAATTTATCAGAGTTCGGTTCCTTTTTCTACCTTCACTGCTTTTTTTTTTTTCCTTTTTGGATTATGATGGACACTTCTTAACATCGCATACATGCTATTTGTACTTTTAGGGTTTTTTTCTTTTATTTATTTATTTTTTTTTTTTTTGGAAAAAAAATATAGCCCTTGTAGTGGGTACTTACTGTCGATTGAAATCATAAATAGTCCCAGCAGGAGGGTGAGAGGTCTCGTGCTGTGTCGCAAAAGAATAGCACCGATCAAGTCATGTCGGAACATCATTTTACATGTGTGATATGACCCCTCAATTATGCATGTTACATTTTTTGTGTCGTCTAAATCTTCTAGTGTTAATTTCAGGTCACATAATAATTATTTTTGAAGACAACCTAATTCATCAGAATTTTCAATTAGAAAAATTATAATTAAGTGAGATAATTTAATTTAATAGATATTTTTAATTTAGAGAAAATAATTTTATGTAGTTTTTCTTTCATTTTTTTTAAAATAGTATTAATTAATATTTCTCAATTTGGTCTATACACAGCACGATCGAAAACTTCCGAGTCTTGCAAGATTAAAAATAGTGCAACTGATTTACCAAACCAAAGGTTATAGGTTCGATTCTCACATCTTTTTTATTGTTTTTTTTTTTTATGATTTTAATATTACATCTAAGTAATTTTCAAAATTTCCTTTTTAGAAATTAATGTTGAAGAGAAAAAAAAAAAAACAATACTTTAAAGAACTTCGAGACTTTATTGATTTACAAAAGTATCCAATTTAAATTTAATTCTATGGTATGGAATCCTCAGTGCACGAGTCGAACTCACACCGGACTGGTCTTTTCTTCAGATTAAAATTGTAACATCGCTTAGGAAAGGGGTGTACGATGGACATGTCCCAAAATTCATACCGATCAATAAAAGTTTATCTCAGTTTATTTTTTTCGCTATCATCGAAACTATTCCTTTTGAAGATTCGCCCCAAAAAAAAAGGTACAAAAAAGGATTTAATTTTCAGTTTTTTTTTTCCCATTCTAAAATCACCCTTAAGATTATAGGCCTATAATCCGACGAGATTAGTTCCCCTTTAGACTTTTGTTTTTTTACATTTAAAATTTTTGCCTGTTGGAATTGAAAAGATGCTCATGATTTTCGTGTAATCCACCAAAAAAAAAGCGTATTTATATAAAAATTCCTATTCTATAATTTTTTTTTCCCCGATGTGTGGGTATGTGGACCAGTTCTCGTCCATATTACGCATTAACATAAAAAGCCTGGCTACCATTTGGGAACTCCATTAAAACAAAAGGTCCGCCTCAAAATCTCAACCGTCGTCATTCATCCACCACGGTTTAGCCATTTTGTTGCCCGTTGCCTTTTGGCTCGGAAAGAAACAAGAAAAAAAAAAATGGGATATTATTAAATATGCAAATTGAAGCGCATGGCATTCTCGCCACTCTCCCACATTCGCGGTTTTTTTTTTTTTGTTTTACTTTATTTTGATTTTAAAGTAAAATTTCTTATCTTTATTACTGGAGTGATTGAAAAATTTAGTCATACTAGAAGATTTTAGTTTTTACTTAAGGGATAGAAGGATCTGTTGATACGATGATTTAAAACAAGGGGG
Organism: Proctacanthus coquilletti; assembly: GCA_001932985.1. Taxonomy (NCBI): domain Eukaryota; kingdom Metazoa; phylum Arthropoda; class Insecta; order Diptera; family Asilidae; genus Proctacanthus; species Proctacanthus coquilletti. The sequence continues at coordinate 17,711 of MNCL01000243.1, forward strand.
AAAGAGGGATTCTAAAAGAGGCTTAATCATGTCGAATGTGCCTGCCTTTAGGTTTTCTGTAGCATGTTTTTGGTGCTTGTCATCTGCAGAAAGGCACCAACTGGAGGTCCAATGTTGAAGGAACCCTTGTTGCCTTAAACATAAATGATTATATATTTTTTTTTGTTTGTTTGTTGTTGTTGTTTTTTTTTTTTTTGTAACATTGTAACGAAATTATTTTCATGAGTAATGTTTAAATAACCCCAAAGGGATTTTGTCGTCCTTTGCGGTCAGATTTTTCGTTACGTCTGTGATGTGGCGAGTCCTCACATCATGCCATAGTTGATCTAATTTTACCGGATTAAAACGCACATATCCGCACGTCCTTTGTGGGTTAACCAGAATAATTCAATTTAAAATGGGGATATCTGCTACTGATAGGAACGATGTTTTATTAATTATCCCTAGGGTATTCATTCATATTTGCTTTAAATATTTCAATTATAACTTTTCAGTTTATTTTATTTATTTATTTATTTATTTATTTATTTATTTTCTATATGGACAATTTATTTATCGTAATTTATAATATTAAAATTGACAAAGTTATTATCATTATAAATAACAAAAAAATTTTATTTAATAATGAATTTCAATATTACTCATTTCTATATTTTTATTTTTATTTTTTTTTTAAATTTCCACCACCATTCCACGTAATTTTAATAATGAAAAACTTATCGTTGTTTCATAACTTGAAATAAGATAAAACAAAAACAAAATAGTACTAATAAAATTGTTGAAAAAATTACCTTATCACGGCGGCTCGTCAAATTTCAGGGCAGGTGACGGATAATTCCGGTGTGGGTGGCTTATTTTTATCTTTTTTTTTTTCTTCAGCGAACCAGTGTAATAATTTTAAAATACCCGAATAAGAATAAAATAAATAAATTTTGATTAATTGGTATTTAATTTTACCTGAATTCAATGCCGGCGCCGAAACATTCCGAGGTGATGAGTACCGTGGCCTTGCAATTAATTAAAAACTTTTAATTAGTTAAGCACTAATAGAAAATTTATTATTTTTTTAAAAAGAAATCTACTGCAATACTTTCTTTTTTCTTCTAATTATCGTAAAATTAGTTGTAGAAAAATAAGTGTATCAAATAATTTAATAATTTTAATTGAATTGTAAATTTATTCGTTTTTAAAAAAGCATTTCATTGCTTTAGGATAAATAAAATTAAAACTATTTAAAATCTTATTCATAAATTTAAAAATAAACATTTTTACCATAGCCATGCTATCAATTAAAATTTCTGACCTTTTTAATTAAATCCCTCCTTAGAGACAATTACCGACGTATGAAATCCCCTTACAGAAACGTTTAGAGATAAAAATTTAAACTAAATACAAAAAAAAATAATGATTTTCCCAGTAATTCGTAAAATTAATTCAGAAAATATTGAAGAACTTCTTTACCAAAAAAAAAAGACTAATTTGAAAACAAAAAACATTTTATTTTCAAAATTACGATAAAGTGCAAAAATAAAAAAAGATAAATAATTAATTTAAAAAATTTCTACTGAACGATTTTTAAACATGCGATTAAAATTTTAATAGAAACGTTTACTCTTAAATTGTTTTTTTTTGTTCTTCTTTTTTATAAATTTAACTTATTTTATGAAAATTTGGTGTAGAATTATTAAGAATTTTAAAGAATTTTCCTTAAATAATATTTTTTTTCCCAACTAGCGAGATACACCGTTTTTTTAGAGCTCTTTATTTAGCCTTACTTTCAATTTTAATATTTTAATTAATTTTCTCTTTTTTTAATTTAAACTCCAGTGAGTTGATTTTGTTTTCTTTTTTTGACTCGTTTTATTAGTTATGTATTATGTTTTTTTTAATTATTATATCGCTTCCTCAATTGAAAATTTATAAAATTTTTATAAGTTTAACAAAAGTTAAAAAGATGAATTTATACAAAAAAAAAAATAATAAAATAATAAAATAAAATGTTCGATGTCTAGAATAAAAATTCCAATTGTTATGATAAAATCGATTTTTTTTCATATAAAAAGAATATAAAAAAAGAGAAAATTCGTTTAATAAATTAATTTACACGGTTTGTATCAAGTTCTTGCAGAAAATGCCCGTTAAATTTTTAAAAATTCCATCACATTTCGAAGAAAAGAAAACCAACAAAGGAAACAGAACTGAATTATTATTATTATTATTATTATTTTCTTTAATTATTATTCTATGAATGATTTAGATTTAATTACGGTTCGATAATCGTTGTATTACGTTATTAATTAAAAATACGTTAAAAATAAATAAATAAATAAAATCCAAAAAACAAATCAAAATTGCAATGATTTAATTTAAATATTCTTAAAATTTACATTCTAGAGGAGTCTTATTAAATAATAAAAATAAAATAAAGTCAACTTTAGAAAAGCAAGTTTTTTTTTTTTTACACTTTTAATAATGTGACTAATTGTTTTTTGTTTTTTTTTTTTTTTTTTTTTTTGTCTACATGATCCAATTTTATCCGAAAAACAAAAAAAAAAAAAAAAATTTGGATGAATTGATGAGGTGAGTATGAGACGATCAGAAGGGAGAAAAAAGGCAATAAAAAAGATCTGAAAGACAAGTTACCTTTTCATGCATAAAAATCGTGTGAGGATTACGTCCGGAATGACACTTTAATCGTGTCCATGAAAGGACAACTTCCTCCCCCTATCACTTTTACTTTGATTCGTTTTCTCGGTGTTTTGATTTTTTTCGTTTTTTCCTTTCTATAGTATCACCTCGTAGTACCAAAAATGACACAGGAGGACGACGGCAGGCAGCAATAATGGGTACCATCTCCGATGACAACGCTTGTCCCTAGTCTCAGTTCTTTCGTCGTTGCCGGTCGGTCCATCTAAGCCAAAATCTATTGAAGGATTGAAATAGAGATATCTTTTTTTATCCAGTTTAGACAAAAACAATTGCATAAGCTCTGCGGCTGGACAGTAGTAGACTGGGATAAAGATCTTTATATTAATACTAAGGATGAAGGATTTATTTCAGTTTAGTTTGAATGTGAAACGCGGCACGTCCTTTACGCATCGTTAAATTTCCACTTTAAACGTTATTGGCACGTGCCAGTCCTATAGGAGGATGAAGATGTTCCTTTACACTATCGAATGGAATATTTCTATCCCTTAAATAGCACCCATGTCTATTTGTACCCTCTTCAATATTTTGGAAGTGCTGCATACTTTTTTTATTTGCTATATCCACTCTTTTTTTTTTTTTTTCTTTCATGATAATACCGGAAATTTGAATGAATTTCAATCGATTGATTAGAATTATCTCACATGGGAATTGTAATACGTTAGAATACCTTAAAAAAAAAAGAAAAATAGAAACATTCCAGAATCTTTGCACACCTGTAGCAGAATTTCCTTTTGAATCCATTTGAACCGCAAACCTATTTAAGATCCTCCCATGATCCTCCCCTTTTATCCATCAGCATCATCATCATCATCATCCCAAAATTGGCGCAACAGGGCATTTCAATCAATTCCCTCTTGAAAGAGGTTTCCCATTGAATGGTGGCCAGCCAAACCTTATTTCGCGAGGGGGAGGGGGGGGGTTTAGATACATTAAATGATACCCTTTATTCTCATACTAATCCAAACAATTTTACTTAATCGAAGATAAAAGGAATCCAAAAAGATTTTTGGGACAACTTATATGATACAAAATTTCATGCTACACTAATCCTCTCTAATTGTGTTAAATTGTTGTTTTGTTTTGTTTTGTTTTTTTTTTTTCTGTTTTATTGTAGCCAATGAAGCCGTCGTATTAACCCTTCTTTTAACCCTTTTCCACAATATTCACAGTTTTATTGTATTATTGAATAGAATAAACATTCTCCTGGTTGGCGGCCCATACAAAACTATCGGCTAAAAGAGTGCAACAATAACACAGCAAAAAAAAACAACAACAACACAACAAAAAAAAAAAAAAAAATCGCGTTTGTACATTGTGATTAAACCCTTTCATCAATTTCGAAATTATAGTGAAGAGTTAAAGACGTAATGAACGGTTTCTTTTCGGGTCCATATTCTTCTGAGGTGGCACACTGCCAGCCATAACATTTCTATATATAATTTTTTTTTTTTCCTTTTTTTCTTTTTCTCTAGCTTTTCTTAAAGGGAAAAAAAAAAATAAATAAATAAATTTCTCACAAGTTGTTTCTAAGTTTTGTTGTTAAATCTTATTCCCTAAGGTTCATTAAAGGATATCCCTAAAGAATGAAACGTGGAAAAAAAAAAAAACAACAACGAAGTCCCGACAGAAGGTTCAAACTGTGCTGGGCAGTCAAAACAGTCGGACAAACAATAGATGACTTAGACCGGTACCTTGCGGAGGCCCACAGTAGGGGTACTAAATTTCTTATAATGCCGCAATACCTTGGAGGTGAGCTACTTAAAAATAGGCTCAACAGGAATCCAAAAAGGAAATCATCCAAGAAATCAGAGGGGACAAAACCATAATTGCATGTTTTCACACGAAAAGAGAGCCGACAATTTTCTTCATGTAGTTTTTTCTTTTTTTTCTCTCTCTCTCTTTTTATTTTATTTTTCTTATATCGAAAGTTTAAGAAATCTGTGCAATGTTCAAGGTAATTGTTCGATATTTCTAATCACTTTTAACATGCATAAAAAGAAAAAAAAAAAAAAAGAAAAAGAAAAAGAAAAGAAAAATGTCTTACTGTTTTTTGTCCATTGTCGTCTAGAGAACATAAAGGATTTTCTTTTCTCAGATTTTATCGAAAGTCACGGTATTTATAAGTGCAATTCAATCGAAACTAATTGAAATACATCATTAAAATTAATAAGACGTAGAAAATGAAAGAAATAAACAACAAACATGAAAAATCCCGTCACGCTTTTATAGTTTCAATCCCAATTAGGAAAATAGTGTAGATTTTTTTTTTCTTTTTTTGTTTTTGTTTTTTTTTTTTTGAGACAACGATTTTATTTCATACAACAATAAAATTTTACTTTATTTATTTATTTATTTATTTATTTTTTTTTTATAAAAGAAAAATCCTTTTAATCGATCAAACTCAAATAAAAAATTATAAATGAAAATAATTGAACGATGATTTTTTTAATTTTACTTTAATTTTTATCTTGTATTTTTATTTTATATTCAATTAAAATAATTTCATTTTAAAATATTTTATTAATTCATGATTATCTCTTATATCTTTATTAATTAATTTTTATTTTGAATTTATCCAAAAATTGTTCCCCTAAAGCGCTTTTCATCGGTTTTAATTAAAAAAACAAAATAAAAATAAAAATAAATTATTAAAGTTATTCTATTTGATTTTATTTAAAAATTTAATACTTTTATGAATTCTTTACCTTGTCGTAATTATTTATAATTTAAAAAGACCTCCCTAGATCGTCCCTATTGAGCATTTAATGGAAGTTCATTAGAGCGTGAATCCGAAAATAGATAATTCCCTTTTTTTTTCCTTTTATTAATTTTTGTTTATATTTTGCTCAAAAATATCAAATTTATTTTTATAATTTAATTTAATTTATACTTAAAAAAAACAACAATTTTTTTTTGTTTGTTTGTTTTCCTCTTGATCACTTTTCTATGATTTTATTTCTTTCTGAAGTGATATCTCAATAAAAAAAAAAAAAAAATAGAAAATAAAATAATTACACAGATTTGTCTTTATTTATAATTTTTCGTTTTTCTTTCTTTCTTTTTTTTTTTTTTTTTTATTCCATTCAGCATCGCGCACTGTAACAAATCGGGGGGACAAATTATAAAAGTCGGCAGCAAAGAACCGCGCATCGAATCGTCCGTAAAAATTGGCAAAAGGGCACAATAGGGCAGCTGTGGCAGTTTCACGGTAAAATTGAAATTGAGACATGTCCCTGCACAATGGCACATCATCCAATAATGAAGTGGCTGCGAATCCTCAATTCTTCAACAGGGTGACAATTACTAATAACTTGAATAAATTGCGGTATATAAAGGAGGAGGACTAAATATCCCTTTTTTTTTATGTATGTATATATAAAAATCTGTGTACATGTATAATTTCTTTTTTTTTTTCTTCATATACCCTTAGATTATTTTCCAGTAGCAGCAGCAGCATCATCATCCATTCCGACAGCATCATCAGTGGGAACAGGCTAACAAGGAGCACCCTATCGAATTTTTGTTGTTCCTTACTCTGGGGTAAAAACCAAAACCAGGGCTATGGTTATGCGCGGGGGTTTAGGGGTGTGTGCGAGTGTGTTCTGAGGACGAGAAGGGCTCAGTGATAATGTGATTTAGCCAAGAACAAATCATCGCCCCATTGACTGCTTTCGTTACGCTCACTTGGCAACTTAAATAGGCGCAACGCGTTAAGTGAATACTTACAAATTTCATTTATGGTCGCCTCTTCAAAATCCTGAAAGACGGCAGGAGCCGGGTGGTACTAGGACACTAATTTATCATATTTTCTATTAATACTTTCAAATTTTATTATTTTTCTTTTCTTTTTCTTTTAAACTAAATAAACACAAAAAAAAATATGAATTAAAATTAAAAATGTTATAAATATAAAAAAAACAAAAAAAAACAAAACAAAACCTGGGATGGGTGATGGAAGAAAAAACACTCTGCAATGTTTTTCTTTTTTTTTTTTCAATCAATAATTTTATTTTCGACTTTTTGTTCTTTTTTTTTTTTTTTTTTTTTTTTTTTTTTTTTTTTTTTTTTTTTTTTTTTTTTTTTTTTTTTTTGTTGTTTTTGGTTTTTTCTTTTTTGTTTTTGTTTTCATTTTTCCTCTTATTTGCAATAAATTTCAATAAAATCTTTGCGAATATCAAATTTTTTTATTTATTTATTTATTTATTTTTATATTATTTTTAATGTTTTTACTCTCTCGCTATCTACCTCAGTTGCGGTCGCAGAAATAGTGTTTTTTTTTGTCTTTTATTTTTAATTATGTGTACATCTATAATTTTTGTGCAATTTCTGCCACGCTTACAATGCATCAGTTTTTTGT
>MNCL01000243.1:24876-44321 GCA_001932985.1 Proctacanthus coquilletti
TTTTTTTTTTTGTTTTTTCTCGTAATGTTAATTAATGTAAAAAATTTCGTTCTAAAATAATGGCCAATAAATAATTTAAAAATAATAAAATACTGTGCCATAAATAAATAATATAAATTAATCAATTTTACCCACGGTATAGCAGAGGTATCAAGAGATTTTCTCCTCTCCGAGGATAAGCAGAAATAATTATTGATAAAATAATAATAATAATAATAATAATAAAATATAAAAGAATATACTTGTGTTCTTCAAGAAACATTCTTGCACTGTAAGACGTCTAAATCATGTCCATTAAATTCTACATCTAAGCTAAGAGGTGTACGCTAAAGCAGTTTGTTTTTTTTCTTGTGTTTTAATTTAATGCTTTTTTTTGTTTTCTTCATTTATTTAATTTAAAACCTACTTTTGTTCTGTGTGTCCGTTTTTTGTTTTTTTTTTTTTGTTCTCTTGCCGAAAAAGGTGTCGGCAACGGGGATATGTACAATTAAATATTGTGCTGGACCTTATTCTAAGTTATTTAGTGTCATCTACAAGAATTCTTTTTTTTATATATTTCACTTATTCTTTTTCATTTATTTATTTATTTACTTATTTACTTTTCTTTTAGTTTTTTTCATATTTTACACTAATATGAGTCGAGCTAATGATAGTTGTTTTTTTTTCTCTTTTGTTTGTCTTATTTTTGTTCTTCTTTTAAAAAGTAACTCAGTTGTGATGCCTATTTTTGCCATTATTAGTTTATTTTTTATTTTATGTTTTTTTTTTAAATGGCTTTTTTATGAATCCTCAAAAGATCCACAAGAGTCTTTTGTGTTATTTTATTTATTTATTTATTTAATTATAGTATTTTTAATTTTAGCACCAATGTCACTGTAATCGAGACCAATATTGTGTTGTCATATCTGGAGGTTGTCCAGGTACAGCCACAGGTACTGAAACTCCTGGTGAAATAAGACCTGTTTTTGTGTAAAAAAAAGAAACATGGTGGTCTTTTATAACCAAAATTTTCTGTTATAACAATTACAATTTAAATATATATATAAAAAAAAAGAAATATTTCTATAAAATGGATTATACCCTACTCACCTGTACTATTATTATTTGTTGGATATCCAGTACCATTAACCATTTGATAACCCTGATGTGGACTACATGGTGAATGTCGTGCTGTTGCTGTACCAACTGCGCTTGGCGGAGGGGGAGGCGGTGGTCCATATTGTAAACTAAGTGTATCATATGTTGAATGTGCATGAGACGGTGGCGGAGGTGGTGGACCACTATTTGGACCACCTACAGATGTTATTGGACCACGTGAAGACATATGACACTGATATGGTGACGGTGGTGTTAGATCTCTTTGCTGTTGAAGACACGCACTCGATGTAACACCGGTCGGTACAACACCAATGTTTGGTGAGGACGGCATTGAAGTAATCGAGGGATGTGTAAAGGATGACATTGATGTCATTGGGCTATTTTTTATATAAAAATTAAACATAAATACAAAATAGTTAAAAAACTTTGGCTATAAATTATTTTATTTTTGATTTTTTTCATGTCCTTTTGTTTGTTATTTTTTCATAGAAACTTTTAAGAAACTTTCACCCTTAAATAGCACATAAGACAAGAACTTTTATCTGTTTATTTTAATTCAACAAAAATGAAACAATCACTATCATTAAAATTTTAAATATAAGCTATAGGTTTGTGTTTATTTTCCATTCTAGTGTCCAATCTATTAAAATATTATAAAAAAAATGTATTTACCTGTAAGAATCGCTCATTGGCATTGGTGGATGGTGTATGGATGAGTACATTGCACCCACAGTACCACCAAAACCGCCATTCAAATTTAAACGTGGCGATAAAGATGGTATGGTTGGTAAATGATGTCCACTACCAACGCCTATACTGCTCCCCAATAGTCCTCCACTTGCTTGTAATTCGGCCGATGCACTACCACTTAATGGTGGAGGAGTTAGACCTGATAGGGATGATGCTATTAATGATAAAAAAAAGAAAAAAAAAGAAAATACCAAAGTTCATGGTCAATATATTTAAAGAATCACAAAGGCTGATTTGCAAAAAAAAAAAAAAACAAAAACAACAAAAAAAAGAAAAATAAATTCAAGTTCAAGTTAAAAATACCTCCACCCGTTGCTGTACTGCCTCCACCTGTACCAGTATTACTCCCAGAATTTGGTGTACGCCTTTGATTTCGTAATTTTTCTTCTCTACGCCATTTAGCGCGACGATTTGAAAACCAGACTTGGATACGGGCTTCTGGTAGACCAATTTTAGCAGCAAGTCTTTCACGAGCAAACACATCAGGATAATGAGTACGTTCAAATTCTAAAAAAGAAAATTATTGTAATTTTCTTTTTTAGATTATACGATATTATTTTAATTTTTATTTTTATTTTTTTTTTTGAAATTCTGATGTATACCCGATAATATTAATGCGTAATAGACTTTAAATTAGTTACAAACCTTTTTCAAGACTATCAATTTGATCATTTGTAAAGGATGTCCTGTTTCGCTGTAGTTTTCTTTTAAGTCTTAAACGAGCCTGATCATCATCATTTGCACCAATATTAGAACCAGTATTCGAATTATCCCCCTCACCAGATCCAGTCTCATCTGAATGGTGTCCATCAATTTCTAAAGTATTATACCATATAATTATTATCCCAAAATAAAAATAAATAAATAAATAAATAAATAAATAATAAATTTAGAGTTTAAAGGGTTGTATACCCCTGCACGCAATCGGAAAATTTGTTGAATTATGAAAATTATTTGCCTACAGTTTTGAAATTGCCGTAAAATTGATCGAATTTACAAAAATCAAAATTAATCTTGTAAAATAAAACTACAATTCTAAAGTATAAAAGGAGTTTTTTTTGTAATAAAAACAATTTACTGTGTCCCCAAGTTGAATGTGTGGGATTTACGTAAAATTCGATTAGAAACGAGCTATACTTGTTAATTATTTATTATTAAAATACCAGGACTCTGATTTTATTTAACGAAGTCATCAAAAAGTGTTGAAAAAACAATTTCATCCTAAATTAAATGAAACGAGGCGATTGAAAAGGTTCAAAAAAATGTAGAAAAATTTGATTAAAAATATTTTTGATGCAATTTTTGAAAAATAATTTATAAAAGATTAGAATAAGAAAATTTAAAAACTTTTAATTAGAGAAACTAGGAAAATTTGTAAAATTAATCCCATAATTATTTAAAATCCTTTTCACCAACAGGATTTTCGTTTTTTTCTTTTTAGTTTTATAACACAAAATTATTTATTAATATTGCATTAAATAAAATAAAAAGTTATTTCATGAATTTGAATAATAATTTTAAATTTATTACAACATAAACTTTTAAATATTTTTAAATTTTAAAATAAATGGATTTAAATCAATTACTAAAATTAATAGCTCCTTACAATTTTCTATTTCTTTAATGGATTTTTATGTTATTTCATCTACTTTATTCTTATAAAATAATAAAAAAAAAGTACAAAATAATGAAAAAATAATAACACAGGTAGGAATTCCATCTTGTTTTTTTTTTTGTCATCGCCCATGTACTGGGAGAGTAGGCTCACCAAAAGTCTTCATACACGTTCTAAGCATTAAAAAAAGATAAAAAAAAAAAAGAACAAAAATAAAAGAAAGCACACACAAAATGCATCTTGGAGTACAAAAATGTGCTTGCAAGTGAAATCCTTTCAAATTTAACAGAAGAGAGGAAAAAACTCAAAAATGGTATGACGCCCTCACAGTCGACACAATTTTTGCTTTAAAACAAGAAAATATAAGAGCGCGATTGTGCATTTGTAAAAGGATGGAGATGTAGATCCATGGAATAGAAGGGTAGGAATTTTTCCTGTTTTTTTTTTCACTTTTTTTTTTTTATTTATCACATTTTGTAACTGTACGGGTGTGCACTTTCAGTCCGTAGAAGTGAAAAAAGAAGAAGAAGAGGAGGAAGAAGAAGTCATGGTTGGAATCCCTTGTCTAGGACTAAAGGAAGCAAGGCAAAAGTCATTCGAGTAGAAAGCTTATGATAAGAAAATTTTGTCCTATACCTTATTTTACTCTATTTGGGGGGGGTGGCGGTGGTCGATTTTATATTTCCCCGTTGCCCTTTTCAAGACCCAATCCACTGTTCAAATCTGTCTCCACCCACCCCCCTTCTATTGAATCTTACCATGACTTTTATTTATAGGAAGAGTGGCGGCTTAAAGATGGGCACTTTATAAATAGCAACATCGAAATACCCTTGATTACTCCAAAGAGCTATAAAAATTGACCAAGCAATAAAAAAAAAAAAAACAACAAATCTATAGAGACGTGTATAGACGATTAAACGGAGGGGGGAGGGGATGAATTAACCCTATTTAGATTTGAGCAAAATAAATAAATAAATAAATTTTCAATAGTCCCTCGTTATAGCGCATGCAGCCGACGGAAAAATTGACCTGCATTAAACCGCATATGCCGGGCTGGGACTACCCTTCGCGCGTTGTAACCGAATCCGCGGTATAACGAGGACCCACTTTATTTCTATTGCTGTTGATTTCATTTAACAAGGATCTGGATCTGTTAAAAAATTCCTTTCTTTAAATTACTTCTTCATTTTCTTCACTATTTTTTTTACCTAATTTTTTGATTATTAATTAATTTTTAAAAATTCCGCGTAAAAAGAGGATTAGTTAATATTTTTAAATTTGTGTTTATTTCTTCCTTCCGCCCCCAAAACCAATTTAAGTAGAAAATAAAAAAAAAAAAAAAATCATTTAATTTAATTACAAAATTTACTTTGATTTAATTTCGAATTTACGTGAACAAATTTTTGTAAATGGATCCTTACCCGTCGCAACCGGAACAAGACCCTATTGAATTGTTTTTTTTTTTTTTTATTTTTTTAATTTCTTTTTTCAGTAATTATAAAAAAGTTACATTAAATTTAGAAATTTCTTCGAACTGGAGGAATTTAACATTAAAAGAATCGAAAGGAATTATTACTAGAATTTTGTCGTTTTATTTAAGGCCACTTTTTGTACCATAATCCTTGATATTTATTTTATTTTTTTCCTTTTTTTTTTGTTTTTAAATAAAAGCAATAGTTAAAAGTGTAGAATTTTTGAAAAATATCAATTACTTAAGTAAAGAAAAAACAAAAATGAAATCTTTATCGGTTTATTTTCATAGGCTTTTTAAAATTTTCATTTTTTTAAAGTAAGTTTTTTTGTAAATTGTTTTTATTTTCTTGTTTTTTGTTTTTGTTTTTTTTTTTTTTTTTTTTTTTTAACAAGCAATTCTATGACGAATAATAGAATTTTCAAAAGAATACGGAAATTTTGAAAGGTATACCCCTAAATAAATCTGATATAAAAATTGTTCACGTAGTACAACAAACCCCCAATCCTGTCCAATGGGAATCCTGTAACGTGTGTTTACTCCCACAAAATGTTGTTCCTAATCAGAAGGGATTACAACTTATAAACACAACAAAAGAAATATAATTAAGGGATTTAACGCTAAACATCCCCTTTTTGTCTTTCTGTTTTAGGTGTGTAAAAGGGTAATCATGATGCCTATACAATTTTTATGTTTTATACACTCTTTCAACATCAATATCAAAATTAAAATAAACTTTATAAATTACTCTTTCTATGACAGGCTTCAAATATCATCAAATAAGGTAAAACGGACTCCAAAGAATTATGAAGATCAAATACCTTAAAAGTGATGGTACTAAGCGAATTATCTATCAAATAAACCAGGGAGAGAAATTTTCTAAAGAATTTCTGTTGATGAAAGCATCCCCCCTCTCCATTAAGAAAAATTTTGTATGGTAGCGGCCACAAGGGTTGGATGGATGAAAAGATTTCCTGACAATTCTCTTAGTAAATTTTAATAGAAGGGGGAACATGTAATTGACAAAAACAGATTAAGTAAACAAACCACAAGGATAAAATCTTTAGCCTGAAGCTATTTTCATCGAAATTATTAGGGTAAAGGGGGTAAGAGATTAAAATTGGTGTTAAACTAGGTAAAGATTAATCGCTTCGTAAAATTTATCTCTGGAAATCTTTTAAAAATGTTTTAATGTGAAAATATATTTTTGTTTTTTTTTTTAAATAAAATTTAAGATTACCAAAAAATAAAAAAATAAAAAAAATAAAAATATATTTTTTTTAGTAAAATACACAAGAAAATATTGAAGTTGAATCAATAAAACTTTAAGAATAAGTTTTCCTTTCTATTCATTTTGGAATAGAAAAGAACAAAAACAAAAAGAAAATAGAGATTTTTCTTAGTCTCAACGACCGACGACGTGTCCTGTTTTTATTTTATCCTTGGTACACACGACCGAAAAGAAAATCGAAGGTTCATGTTTTATTCAATAAATCCTCCGAAATAGAGAAAGGCTTTCCTTTCTTAGGATTCAAAGAGATTCCTTGCATGGGCAATCAAAACAGCGAATCATTTATTATATGTAAATATCTAAAATATTCACTAGCAATAGTTTTCTTGTTTGTAAAACGTAAAATCGAACTCTTCGAAATCTAAAAGTTCGAATAAAATTCTATTTCTATTAATCTTTACTATTAACACCTGTAATTAACTGTTAATTTATTATTTATTCATTTTAACCCTCATATAACACGGTAAACAAAATTCCGTATTAAACGATGATTATCTAATTCTAATTTTCATAGATTTTCTGTTTAAACAATCGATCGATCATTTCGGTAAGAATTTAAATTTTTAGAGAAAATTACAAATCGAAATTTGAAAAATAAGAAACAAAAACAAGTTTTCGATTCGTAGAAAATCGATTGAAAAAGAGTTTCTTTTTTATTTATTTTTTAAATAAGTAACCGAACGTTTTGAATATTCAAATCGAATTTTAATTTAAAATCTTATTTTATCAGCTTTTTTTTTCAAATTCCCCTTTATCTAAAGATTTAAAAAAAAAAAACAAAAAAATTTTTTAAAAATTTTTGTCTTGTACTCGCTTAATTTTTTTTTAATTTTATTTTCGTAATTTTTTTGTTTTCGATAGAATACAAAAATTCTAGATTACACGATTTTTCCTCTGTAACATTTTTTTTTGACGTCGTCTCTTTTCAATTTTATGTCAAAAAAGACAAAAAAAGGCAGCATTGTATTTTATAATAATAAAATAAAATAAAATATAAATAATACCATCAGTATAAATAATAAACTTACCTTCAATCCTTAATTATGAGATGTGAAAAAATTATAAAATAAAATAAAATTTAAATTAAACAAAGATGTAATCGTCGAAACTAAAATCCAAATATTTTAAAATGTACATTTATTGTTTTTTAATTGTAAATTTCATTTTGTAACATATTTTTATTCCTGTTTATGTTATAAAATTTCGAAATTGTTTTTGCATCATAATCTTTTTCCCAAAAAAAAACAGAAAAGCATCCGACACGCGGGCAATCCAATGATATTTAGTTTTTCTTTTCTTTTTTTTAAAGCTGTCCAATATTTTGGACACTATAAACGAACATTCAAATACACAAAAGTATTCAATTAAAATCATTATCACTTTTTTTTTCACTTCGCCGTAATTTAATAATAATATTAAACAACTCAATTTTATTATCATTAAAAAAAAAAAAAAGAAATGGATACGCTTATTAAAAATCAAATTAAATAAAAATTATAAAATGCATTGACCTAGTTAATCCTATGAATTTTTTAGTAGTCGGATCGTAATAATTTAATTTGATATATTAAAAATTAGGATAAAATTATAGAGAGAAAGAAGAAACAAAAACAAAAAATGAACAAAAAGATTAATTTTACAAACCTTTTTTCGAATTTAAATCATCTGGCAGAATTGTACACGATGTTGGTCCATTAGGGCTTAACGGTTGAATAGGAAATGGTGAACCGCCATTTAATGGTGTCGAATACCATGCAGCGGGTGCCCTTGGCCAACATCCCCCCGGTGGACCACTTTGATGTGGATGATGTCCATTTAATAATCTTAATTTATCATAAACTGTATCGCCAGTAGTTATACCACTACTACTGCCGCTACCCAATGGCGTACTAGTCTGTTGCACAGAATGGCTAGATGATGATCCCGAACCCGATATACTTTGTTGCTGATGCTGTTGCTGTTGTTCCTTTTGTGCTGCTAAATTTCTCAGTACGCGATTTATTGATGATACCTGTAGGAACACGAATTGATGGTAGGTAGGAAAAAGTAATTATATACCTCCTTCATCTCATCATACGATTTTAATATAATAAAAAAAAAAAACAACAACAACAAACAAACGAAAAACAAAAAAGAATCAACTGAAACAAGAGCAGTCAAAGACTGTTAAAGGTGCTCCAAAAAAAAAAAAAAACAATTTAAAAATTTAAATAATACAAAATCTTTTGCATAGGGGAATGAACGATAAAAAAAAATCTGAGCGTCGACATAAGAAAATACTAAAACAAAAAAAAAAAACACAAAAGGAAAAAATAGGGTGAAGAAGCAATCAGGCACACACCTTATCCCCCCTCCCTCCTCTCGCGGACCCTTATCGCGGGGGGAGTGGGTGTCACAGCTCCAGAAAACATTAAAATCGAAATAGCAGCAGGAGCGGCCAATAAAGGTAAAAGCCTTCGGCGGCAAAGAAAATGTTCTAAATGAACAAAAAGTTACCGACCCCTAAAAGTGTATTTTCAGGGTCTCACCCAAAATAACTACCCTAACCCCCCCCTGCCCTGCACTTCTCTAATGGGGTGTGGGTGGAATACTAAGGTGGCGGCAGTAAAATTATGGATGAATATCTGGATGAGAGGGGGGTGGTGGGGCTATTTCTCATCCCAATGCGCAACTGTTAACAATAGCCTGGCAAATCAACTCCTCACCTACACCCCCGCCGAAAAAAAAAAAAAAAAAAAAAAAAATTTAGGAAAGAAAAAGAAAAGAAAAAAAATATTTTCTGTTGTCACATTCAAAGACAGTTTACACACTTAGTTAACGGAAATAGGGGCTGGGAAGATTTTCGGGTTTGGGTATAGCACCACGCAAAGTGTATTTAAGAAATCACAACAGCGGCTGTAGCAGTAGCAACAAATCTGTGCTGCTTGTGCTTCCTACTACCCGCCACCCTTGAGGACATTTTGTTAAAATACCCTTGCGTACCCAGGGGGAATCCTGAAGTAGGGTCGTAGTCTTATTCTTCGACGACGATGACGACGACGATGACGACGGCAACGGAGAAGAATTTCTACAGAATATAAAAATGAGGGTTTTCCCAACCACCGTAAAAGAAGGACAGTCTTATCTTTTTCTTTTCATGATAAGGGGTGGAGAATCTTTTACGCTATGGTACCGTTATTATATAATGATCACGAACGAATAATAACGCCTTGCCAACACTTACACTACCCGGGGACACCCCGTTCTGTATATGAAATTGAATACAATCAAGTCATCGGCAAGGATTCCCTTTTAGAAACCCTCTTATCCCTGGTCGGTCTACCCGTTAAATAGGGGGTAAGATACGCATACATAAAAATAAAAAAAAAAAAAAAAAAAAATAAAACAGAAACGGAAAAAAAAGGGAAATAATGTGGCAGGAAGGTTGAGCCCACCGTGGTATATTCGCTTCATAACTTCTTTAACACCTTCATTTCTTCCATCCCTGCTGTTGTTGCTCTACCATTTTTGAATTTGGTCGCTCTTTTTTGCGGCCGATTTATTTATTTATTTTATTTTTTATTTTTTTTCAACTTTGGATGAACAACGGCACCAAATTTAATGTGAGTCTTTTAATTAATTGTACAAATTTATTCCCCCGATTATACTCGGCCCATAAGATTATTTTACTTTAAATACTTAAACCATTTACCTTATATTCATTTAATTAATTATTTTAACTGTTTTAATAAAATATTTTCTAGGACGAAAAAGAAAAAGTCATCTAATCAATTGATGAGATTAAAAAAACACTTGAATTTTCTCGGTTTGAATTTTCAAAATAAAACAAAAAAACGAACAGATAAAACGAAACAAAAAATATAAAGAAAATTAGTTAAAAATAATACTTTTAATAGATTTTAACTCACACTAGGAATATTATCATTTGAACAGATCCCATCCTGTAGCAATCTGTCCCGAATTTCCCATGCAAATATGCTCGGGCATTCGCGTTTGTACTGAGAAATTTTACTAACAACTTCAGCGGTCGCGACACGCGGTTTTGAGCCACCAATTGCTCTCGGCCGTATACTACCAGTCTCATAATATCTGAAAAAAAAACAACAACAACAAAAAAAAATACCAATAATATTTCATTTTTTATAGATAAAAAAAAAAAAAAATTAATAAATAAACAACAACAAAAACGCAAATTATAAAATAAAATTCATTATTATTAACGATTTAAAATTAAAATAATTTCTCATATGATTATGAAAATTTGAATATGGTTTTCTTTTTTTTTTTTTTTTGAATAATTAATCAATTTAAATTTTTATTTTATTTTTATATAAAAATATTATTAAATATGTTTATAATAAATAAAAACTTACCTTCCCAAAATTTTACTAACACATCCGTTAGATACCTGAAGTATCCGGGAAATATCACAGGGACGTGCACCTGAGTGGGCTAATTCGACAATTTTTTGCCTCGTCGAATCAGGTAGTGGCCGACCACCCACAAATACGCCTCCCAGTTGATTTACACCACTATGACCTGGGTGAAAAAAAAAACGACAAACAAACAAAAACAAGTGATGAGAGATTTAAAAAAAAAAAAGAAAATGAAATGAAACAAAAGGCAAACAGGTAAATAAGGTGAGAGCATATTTTTTTTTTTTTTTTGCTTGTGTTTAAGTTTATCTTATTTTATAATAAACCAAAATAAAGAAAAAATGGGATTAATTCCCTGACAGGTGTAATTAGCGTAAAGAAAATGAACAGGAACATGATAAAGTCGAATTAATTTTAATTTTCTTTAACCGGAAGTACACTCGTCATAAAAAATTAATCTTTCCCTTCTTTTTTTTCTTTTCTCGCTGAATTTTGCATGTGACTGGAAAATTCTGTTTAAAAAAAAATTATGAAATTAACTTTATTGAAAACAATTACAGTTAACCCTCGATTTACACGGCATTCGATTTACACGGTATTCGGTTTAGCAACGGTTGATGAAGAACGCGACAACTTCCATTTACACGGCTTTGAATTTCACTCTAACACGGGACGGACCGGAGAAATGTAAAAATTCCATTAATTTATTTTTATTTAAAAGTACAAAAGGAAAAAAAAAAATGAATAATACTATTTCGTATGGATTTGCTATCGACTTGAATTGCACGATTTCAATTTACACGGCACATTTTTTGGAGTAACCAATCTAAACCGTGTAAATCGAAGATTGCCTGTACATTGCTTGCTTGTCATGGGCAGTCAACCCCCGAATAACACGGTTAATTGATTCCGTGTTATTGAAAACCGTGTTATTCGATACTCCCGATTCATACATAAGTAAATATTCAATACGAAATTAAATGATCACTTATGTACCGTGTTATTCGAGGACTGTCGGGAATTTCTTGTATCGTGTTAAACGAGGATTGACCGTTTTGATTTACTATTTTAATTTAAACTTTTAACTTTTTCCTTTTTTAGTGTGCAAGAGCGCAGTTTTTAGATGATATTAAAGTAAACAGCCACAGAAATTATAGAATTAGAAGAAAAAACAAAAAAAAAAAAAAAACAACAGCAACAACCACGATTTATGATTAAGAGGATTAGAAAATAAATTGTAGTAATAGTTATAAAAATTTTATACTCAAAGAGAAAATAAGGTCACCTGAGACCTAAATATTTTGAATTATGTTTTATTAACAAAAAACAAAAAACTATTTCATATTTTCTAAATTAAATGCAAATCGGAAAATATTTTTAGTGATGCTTAAAAATTATTAAAACAAAATGACAATTTTACACGCCGATTATTTTGGCAAGAAAGTTTTTCGGATTTTATTTTAAAATATTTTTTTTAATAAATGCTTAACGTTAACTATGATTATAAATAAGAAATCCAAAATATTGAATTGTTTTCCCAACGTCTGTTTAAAAACATTCTTAAAATTTTAAAGATTAAAGATATGCGCTTTTTAATTCTCATTTTAAATATTTCAATGTGATCCTAAAAATGTACTTGCAAAAAATACGACATAAGAATTATTTTACATGTTTTTCTTTTCTTTTTTATAAATTTTAAAATCATATCCGGTGTTCTTTTATTTTTAATGTTTTATTTAATTTTATTTCTATACAATAAAAATTCTTTGATTTTAAAAATCTTAGAAGAAAGCCAGAATAATTTTGTTTTTAATTATTTTTATTAATTTCGGTGCATATTTTTTTATATAAATTATTATTAAATCGAATATCAAAAAATTAAGATTATAAAAATTTTTTGAAAATTTTAAGTATCCCAAAAATTACGATCAGTATGAATTAAAATGTTATAATTAAAAAAAAAACTTTAAATATGCAAATAATCAATAAAAATTTTGTTGTAAAAAACAAAAACAAAGGTTTCACGCAATTAAGGACAGAACTAATGGTGATAAATAAAAATTTTATACGATTAAAATTGTGAAAATATCAAAAACAATCCTAGCACTAGCGTCTAAAATGCTTTCGTTGCTCTTCGTAAAACCTGCTGACCCATCCAAAAAAAAAAAAAAAAGTAAAATAAAAACTTATCTTATCATAATTTGTCCCATATACTCGAAAGGTATATGACCCCAAAACCCTGACCCAATACGCCGCTAGGATTTAAAATGCTTAAGATAGCAACAGCAGCTTATCCCGGGTATCTCAAGAAACGGACAAGGTGAGCTACGGGTCCGATAAGAAATGGGTTAATCAATTGCAATCCCAAGCCTGAAAATCAATCGACCGCATGAATTTCTTTGTTTTATACCTTTTCTTCTTTAATTCTATATTTTACTTTATTTACTTATTTTTTTCCTTTTGTTTTTTCTATCGGTCTAATGATTTTTTCCAACGATTAAATCGTTCCATCTTGTAATTCTGTTTGTATCGCGGATAAAAACTCCTATTTTTTTTTATTTTACTTTCTTAAAATATAATTTAAAAGATAAAATAAATTATTAAAAATTGATTAAGAGAAAAAGAAAAAAAAAAAAAAAGAAAAAAACGTTAGAAATGTAACCTGAGAAACGTTCGATGTGCATTATCAAAGCGAACCGTTCTTGGGATGACCACCACGGACAAAATAAACGTCTATTCAATTTTATAGTCATATTTTTATGTTGTAGACATTTTCTCTCCTCTTTTGTTTTAGCTTTTAGCCAACCTTATTGGGATTTATTTTTACTTTTATACCACCGTTGTCATCATCTTCAATGGGTTGGCGTCGGCGGCGGCGGCGGCGATTGTTTCACGTCAACTTCCATTGGAGATCGAATTGAAACCCATTCCATGGATTGAAACGCGCGTAGTCAACCTACTCCAATCTTAGATCGATTGCTAGAGTCTGATAAAAAACAAAAGGAAAACGAAAAAACAAAAGAAATCTTATCGTCTAAATAGACTAGCAAATTGTAGAGTTGTTAAAAAAGGAAATATAAAAAAAAAAAAATATTTATAAACATAATATGGATATAAGGGATGCTGGGATGTTGGGATGTTGGACTGCTGGACAAGCGGCAGACATCGAAAGACCATGGGTCAGCCTAGCCAGCCTCTGTGTTGTCCTCCAGGTCTAGAGGAGAGACCAGAAGAAGAAAAAAAAGGGGATTCCCCCGGCCCGTCCCGCCCCTGGTAGAGTGTCGCGTCAGGCGGACGATAACTAACCACCACCCAGATTTCCCAGGTCCGGTATTGTGCTTCGCTAGAATAATTTCCAATCGACCGATTAATGTGGTGTGGCATTCTTCAAAAAGTGTCAACACGAATTAGTGAAAGGTTGACGTGTGCACACTGCCTTTAGACATCGACCACGGGACCGGGAGGGACATGATGGCGGTATTAGGCACTTGGTAGAGGATAGGTCTATACCGCCGCCGTCGCCGCCACCACCATCCTCAGATTGCCGCGGGCGCGGTCACAAGGGAGAAAGTGATGATAAAGGTGGTCGCTAGCGCCTACAACTAGAAAAATTACAAATTCTCCATATAATTTTCATATTTTTTTTTTATTTATTTCTTTTAATAAAATTAATTATTTAATAATTCGAATTTAATTCATAAGAGAGAGATTATAAAATACTTGAAATTTTCGTATATTACGAAATAATTTAAGATAGATTAAAAGAAAAAACGAAAAACAAAAAACAAAAATACAAAATAAAAATAAATAAATAAAAGTAAATCGAATGAGAGAATGTAAAAAAAAAAAAATAATAATAATAACAAAGGACATTAAATCAAAATAAAACGATAAACCACAAAACCGCAAACATTTGTCAACATATCGAGCAATAAACTGAAATTTATTCGCTTTTATTTCAACTTTACTTTTTGCCCTTTTATTTTTATTTTTATTAAATCAGTTAATTTAAAGAAAATCAACACTAATACTCGTTTATAAATCTTTTGTTTTTTCTTTATTTTTGTTTTTGTTTTTATTGTTTTGGCTTTTCAAAACCTCTCTTCATCGTTTGGTCGTTTATGGCTTAAAAAGGAAAATAAATAAATAAATAAAAAATTAATCTCGTTATGGTTTATACGTGCGTAGAAAAATGAACTATTGTTTTTTTGTTTATTTATTTATTTATTTATTTATTTTAAGTAATCATAAGCTCTTTGAACTTTTTTTCTGGCTTTATAAAATCCTTCTGCACCGAATTACGTCGTACGGGAAAGGTCTAAATTTGAAATTAATGAAATTTTCTATGAATTTAATTATGATTTTATTTAATTATTAAAGATAATTTCATACATAGAATCATTTTTATGTAAGAATGTCTTATATTTTATTATTTTAGTGGACAATTAATGGAAGTTCGAAGGCTTTTAAATAATATAAACCCTCATTTTACACGGCATTCGATTTACACGGTATTCCGTTTAGCAATGGTTGAAGTAGAACGCGACAACTTCCATTTACACGGCTTTGAATTTCACTCTAACACAGGACGGGTCGGAGAAATGTGAAAATTCCATTAATTTATTTTTATTTAAAAGTACAAAAGGAAAACAAAATGAATAATACTATTTCGTATGGATTTGCTATCGATTTGAATTGCATGATTTCAATTTACACGGCACATTTTTTGCGGTAACCAATCTAAACCGTGTAAATCGAAGATTGTCTGTATCTACTTCAATAATTAACTCAAAAATTTTAAATATTCCAGGATTTTTGTTTTATTATTTATAAAAAATGCAATACTTTTTAATTATCCTAATTAAGATGATAGAAAAAAAATGTCTTACAGATTTCAAATTAACTTTATACATTCATCCCTCGATTTACACGATAAATACGTTCCGTAAAAAATCGTGTAAATCGAAATCGTGTAAAATGGTACACAGTTTGTATATAAAAATAATTAGATAGGTTTAAAAGAAATTTAAACCGTGTAAATCGAATCAACGAATATGGGAAAATTTAATAACCGTGTAAAATGAGGTAGGAATTTTATGAAAAAAAAGTCTCGTAATTAAAGTCGAACGGTGCTATAAAAATCAACTTTTATTTAAGATAATTTACCCCTCTAAAAAAGTGATACACGACTTAAATATGATTAATTTTTTGGCAGTTTTCAAATTCGAATACGAAATTGTTCTACTATGTCGAAAGATGTAAATTAAATAAAATAAAAAAATAAAATAATGATTAATTAAATCTATCTTAAATTAAATCCGTAATCAAAAATCGTACAAAAATTTCTTTTCAATGATTCAATGAAATTATTTTGGAATATTTTTAATAATACCGTGCGCTCACTAAAGTTTTTATGTTCATTTTTATTTTCATTATTGTTAATTTGGCCCATTATTTAATTGCTCTAAAAAAAAAGAAAACCGGAAACGTAAAAGGTTTAAATTAAAGAAATTCTATTTAATTCAAATCATGAAGTAAAAACACTTAAGAAATCTGAAGAAATTCTAAATAAATAATTTTAATAAACATGAATTAATTAAATCTTTTATTTTAATACAAAAAAAAACTTTTATTTAAAGCAAAATTCGAGTTTCTATTGCGTTTGATTGATTTTTGGAAATGTTTTCAGATATCGACCAAATGGGATTAAATATTTACAAAACTTTTTAAAATTTCTTGAGTAACTTTTCGATATAAAAACCCAATGCCTTATTTGATTTTTTTTCTTGTTTCTTTTCATGTATGAGAAATTAGTGTTACTTCAGGAAAACCTTTAATTAAACAACAAGTAAATTAATAAAGCTAAACAATTTTTACAAATAATTGATTTTACGAAAGTGACGAATAACCCTATCGAAAATTAAACATGGATTAGGAAAAATGTTTTGAAATTTTTCTGATAAAAAAACAAACAAAATACTCGTAACATTTAAAAGTTATTCTTAAAAAAATCTTTATTTATCCTCTGATTACCGAAAAAAAAAAAAAATAGAAAAGTCGCGCACTTTTATCCAATTAAAAAAAAAATTATAAATGAATGAATTCTCAGATCATCTGTTAAAAAATAATTAAATTCGTTTTTCTTTTGTTTTTATATTAACAAAAACTTATTAAAAATGTTTTGTTATTTCAAGAATTCCCTCCACAGAAAATGTTTTCATAGAAACTCCAATTAAAAACTTAAAAGAGAAATATTTAAAAAATTATAATTTCAATTTGAAACAATTAAATCTAGAATTTTAATTATATAGTGATTTTTCCATCGGACAGGCAACAATCGACATTTTTAATTAATTTAATTACATTTTAAGCAAATAGTTTCAATGAATTTTATGAAACAAGAAAGAAAAAAAGGATGTGATTTTCCAAAAAAATATTAAAAACCATCAATTTACTGGTAATAAAATTAATTTCAAGCTTCATTATGCTTTAATTCATTTAATTAAATTAAAAATTCAACATTTATTTTGATATTCTGTAGATATTTATGTTCGGTTTTTTTTTTGTTTTTTTAAATTTAAAATTAAAATTTTTATTTATACGGTTAAATGCGGGAATAGAAAAATTATTTTTCCTCATGTTGTGTTTTCATTTAGGGTTTATTAATTTAAATTTATTTTAGACAAGAAGATGCGATAATTTATTTTTCCTTTCTATTTTTTTCGTTTGTTTGTGTTTTTTTTTATCCAGTTCTTTAAAAAAACAATCGATTAGATAAGAAATTTGTAATTTATTTCAGGCAAAATTTAATCATTCATACCCTACTACACAAAAAAAAAAGAATTTTATTTAAAATATTTAAATTTTAAATTAGAAATTTTAACAAACATAATAATTCTTTTTTTTATATTTAAGAATATTTTACGTTTATATTTTTTGCAGATTTATTATCATTAAATAGACCAATATTGTAATTTAATTTTAATTTAGAAATTTATAAATATGATCATGAAAATTATCACTTTAAAAAAGATCTCCTATCGTTTTTTAGCTTAGTACAAAGGGTTTTAATTTTTGCGTAAATTAATTAATTAATTAACCTTTTTTTTTTTTAACTGTTCATCTTACATTGATAAAGTGATAAATTACCCTTTTCGAAAAAAAAATAAAAATTATAATTAATACTAATCGATTACAAGAAGAGATTTTCAATCGAAATCACTAGTTAAAGATCCTCAAAAATAAAGAAAAAAGAAAAACATCTTCTCTCAAAAAAAGGAGTACTGTCCTATTTTATTTGTACTTTTGATTTTTTTTATCGACTTCTCTTCCAAAAAAAAGAAAAAGAAACAAAAAAATAAAAATAAATTCCATGCCGCAAAAGGAACTTAATTATGATCAATGTAAAGAATTGTATGCTGGATAATAACAAAAGTATTTTATAAGTGACACCTAAGGGTCACACTCTGGATCAATAGACGAGAGAAGTCGATAGAAAGGGCCAAGTACCTGACGGCGGCGGATTCCTTAAGGACTACTTCTCGGGTAGTCTATTCATTTCAACGTCTGTCAAGCCGTCTAAGGATAAATGCTACTGAAATTCTTCTAGATGCTCTTCATGTCATTGTCTAGATTGTCCTTAAAAGTATTTATTTTTTTTTTTCTTACTTTTTTTCTTTACTTCTTTACTTATTTTTTTTTGCCGGTCACAAATCAAACAGACTACTTTGAGGTCTTCTTTTTTTCATGGTTTGGTTAGGCGATATAATTTGTAAGATACCTTTAGATGTTATTAATGTTTTGATTCGATACCTTTCAGACGTGTGTCGTCAGATCCTTGAAAATTTTGTACTATTTCATATTTTCTTTTCTAGAAAAAAAGAAAAGGTAAAGGTATAACCTGGCCAATAAATACCGGTTTTTTTTTTTTGTTGGTCCCTTTATGCACATTTTTGTGCTTATATTTCGAAACAGTTGGCCTCACAGGGAATTGTATTCTCTGGATTATTTGCAGATTTCAGGGATGAAGGTAAAAACAGATGTTAAAATGCAAAAATGTCTAAATTAAGATCATCTGAAAAATTGGATTAAGTAAATTGGACGGTTTTGCCTGCTGTTGGTTTCCCATATTTTTCGATATTTTGTTTTGTCTTCGAAAAAAGAAAAAAATCAAAATAAAAAATAAATAAATAAACTGACAATAGATTTTAATACTTTAAGAAAAAAATTTGTTTTTTTTTTTTTTTTTTAATTATCATTGTTACCTTTAATTTACCTCTGACAAAAAAAAAAAAAAAAGAAACAAAAAGAAAGTCTACGATCTGAATTTTATCTAAAAGGACTTGGATTATTTGATAGAGGTATTTTCGGTTTTGATATTTGATATAGCTTCATTCGGTTCCGGATGGGTTAAGGTCAAGAAGAGACATCGGGGCAAGGGATTATCGCCAAGACACATCGTCTGTTTCATTGGTGGTTTTTTTCTTTTGTTTTTTTAACGATCGTAAGATCATCTTTGAATAAGTGATCTCCTACTTTTTTGTTTTCTTTGACTATAGTCAACAAAAAATGAGAGAAAAAGAGACACATCTATCTAAAATATCACGCCATTTGGTTTTATAAGAACTTTAAGAAATTTCTACCTTCTCTACGACAATGGAAAAATTTCAGCGCCCCTTTTTGTTAACTTTACTTGGACTTATAAAACAAAAAAACAAACAAAAAACAAAAACAAAAAAAAAACCCAACAACAACAACATTGGACTTGTAATTTGATACTTAGGTAAAATGATAGAATTCAGTGTACCACCTTTTGGGGTCCTCGTTTTCCTTAATTTCTTATGA
>MNCL01000243.1:44421-153736 GCA_001932985.1 Proctacanthus coquilletti
TCTTGTGTTTTTTGTTTTTTGGAAGGACATAAAAATTTTTTTTTCTTTTTTTTTTTTTTGTATTTCTGTTCTCTTAGGTGCACTCTGCTAAAATTCTCCTTGTTGTAAATAAGGAATAAAAAGCGCGTATATATGTTCTTATTATTATTATTTTATTTTATTTTTTTTTTTTTTTATGATATACCTGCGACAAAATATGATGAGAACGAAATTTAATATTTGTACACAGAGTACCACCGTTTTTGCTTCAATGCAAGGTGGAGGAAGAGGTGGTAAGATCACGTGGTCGTTGGACAGACACCAATCCACTTATCGACCAATTAAAAGGAATTTCGCTTTTCTTTTTGTTTTCTTCTCTTTGCTTTTTTTTCATTTTAATATTTTAAAAATTGTGCACCATTTGTTGTCAGGTGTGGGATATGATTACTCTGTGGTAGGTGCACCTTTCAGCTTTCGTTTCTTTTTTTTTTTTAATTTTATAAAAAAATCGATATTTTTATCTAAGTAAAGTGTTTTTTTTTGTTTTTTTTTTTTTTTGACTAATTAATTTGATGACACTGTCGATGCCACATTGCCCCAAACTATTGCCTTATGACCTATTCTTTTCTATAGAATATTAAAAATATTATTGAATATGGTTTATTTTATTTTATTAAGAAAATTTATTATAGTTTTTTTCTGTTTTTTTTTTTGGTTTGGTTTCTGGTCTTATTTTTTTGTTTTGTTTTTTTTTTTTCTTTGTTTCTTGTTTTTGTTTGTTTGTTTTACTTTTAAATCTCAGAACATTAAACGAAAAAAATGGGGTAAAAAACAACATACATTCATCGTCTGTCGCAAGGCGGTAGGTTGAGGCAAAGTAGGCTCCAGCAGTTGCGTGGTGATCCACAGCTAATCCAGAATTTTTCACTTTCATCTCAATGACATTGTCTAAAAGAATCAAGAAAAAATGCTCATATGTACTCAAAGAAATAACAAGCGACTGCCTTTTAAACTACACTATTAGAAAGCAATCATATGTACGTAGTTTTTGTTTTATTTTTTTTATTTATTTGTTTTCTTATCTTCTCTTTAAGTTTAAGTAAATTTTTATGTTCAATATTTTTCTAGACTGAATTAACCTTCTAAAATTTCCATCGGATAAGGAATGATGATATTTTTTTAATTATCTTTTTTTCTTATCTGTTTTTTTTTTCTTTTTTGGGGATTTATTAAATAAAATTTTACTTGTAAATTTTAATTATAAAACTTTCACAAAAAAAAAAAAAAACAAACCGTTACAACAAGCAAGTTATTCAGATTTTTTGATTATTTTCACAATAAAAAATAAACTCTTCAAATTCTTCTAAAGTAAAAAAAAAACTGATTTAAAAAAAATGATTATCTGCATTTGGTTTTTGGTTTTCGTTTTTTTTTTTACAATTTTTATTTGCGTTGTATGTTGAAAAGAAGAAACAAAAAAAAAAAAAACAAAAAAATAGCCTACGATTTCCCTTTTTTAAGATTTGCAAATTTTTTGATATTTTTAACAATAAAAATTAAAGTAATTCAAATGAATTCAATAACGTTAAATAATTAAAAAGAATCGATTAAAATGATTTCTAATGGTGTTTTTTTTTTTTTTCTTCTCAGATAATTTAAATAACGATGAGAGATTTTTTTCAGGATTTTTATTATAAATAAATGCTCTACGAAGAATAAAACAAACAAAACTAATAAAAAGTGGTAATAATAACCCTTTGAACGAATAAAATTCATGAATTTTGTTCAAGATCTTAACGACCAATTGCACCGATAACACGAACTGAATTTTCAAATTAAGTACAAACAAAAAATGATTACTTCCATTTATTTTTAATTATTTTACTTTTGTTTTTCCTTTTTTCCTTTCGTGTGGGTGGAGGGATGGTTAGTGTTTTAATTAAAATGATCTTTTATTTTGAAATTATGATTAGATGCATCAAAAAAAAAAAAAAAAGGATTCCATAGGACCATCTATTCACATTTTTCTAGTAAGTGCGTACTGCTAGAAAAGGTGTTTACTTTAAAAGTTACTTTTATATTATTACCTTTACCTTTATGCGGCATGTCGTCAAGTGATGCGACCCGATCCATCATTGAGCCTGGCCAGGGAGTCACAGCCGCTCCCATGGTCGGCGTTGGTTGTAAGGCGAAAATTTTGTAAGATTTTCCTTAAAACACTTTTTCCCAAAAAAAAAAAAAACACAAAAACAACAACAACAACACACACACACACACAAATTAGATTTAAATTTACAAGATGAAAAACAATCAAAAAAAAAAAAAACAAACCAAGAACACTGCACACACCACAAACAATTAAATTTATAATTTGCTTGCGTTTTTTTTTATTTGTTTTGTTATTTTCTTTTCGGAAATTTTTAATTGATATTTTTCTATCTAAAAAAAAAAAACAAAGAACAAACACCCACAGCGGTGAAAATGCGTTACAATTTATTTTATTTTATTTTGTTTTATTTTTGCAATAACGAACAGTTTCACTTTCTTTTATTTGTAGAATTTTTTATTGAAAACATTTTTCTTATACTTTATTTTATTTTTATTTTTTTTTTTAATACACAGAAACAATCGTTTTCACAACGAAAAACAAATTCTTTTTATCATGTTCACTTTTTTAATTAAATAATAATTTTTTTTAATAATCGTAGTAGTACAGCTGTTCAGTGGAATTATAATTTTCGCTAAAATAAATACAATATTAAATATTAACAAATAAATTATAACAAATTTCTGCTCTTTTTTTCTTGTTTTTTTGATTTAGATTTTGAGATGTGGACTATTAAAGTATTTTTCTCCACCATCTCGAAATCTTAAATGAAAATTTCATATTTATCTTTCTTTTTATTTCTTTCTATTACTAACAATTTTCGTTTATTCGTTAAGAAATTTTTAATTGTGAGCCGTACTACCGAAAATTGAAAATTTATTTTGGTTTTTGTTTGTTTTTTTTTTTCTTTTTTTCTTCAATAGCACTAGCAAAAATTTGAATATTTTCACTATTGTTATTAAAACACCTCAATTTATTTTTCATTAAATAAATAAATTGAATTTAAAAATTCAGCACAATAATCCTATAATTGTTTTTATTTTATTGGCGGTTAAACAACAGTTAAACACAACGGAAATTTATTATTATTATTATTTTTTTTTTTGTTGTTGTTCACCTGTTTAAAATGCACACAAACAACAAAATGCGTAATTATAAAAAAAAAAAAATGTAAAATGATTTAATTTAGTTTTTATTCTTTTTTTTATTTTTATTATTTTTATTTATTTTATTTTATTATTATTATTTTTTTTTGCGTTTTGTGAGGGGGTATAATCGGAATTATAAAGTGAATGCGTCCGCTTCAATGTCGCAACCAATTACGACTGAAATGTTATAGAGGTAAACGTTGCAAAAGGGGGCAACAGCGTAAAACGTGTGTTGTGTTGTTCCATCATCCCGACACACACTGCACGGCGTCAATACGCGGCGCAGCAACAGCAGCACAACTTCCTACAGGATCTGCTCGCCGACTCCATATTGCCTTTTCACCAAAACATGGCTCTTCTTCTTTAACGGACAATTCTGCACGATTTTATTCATACATTTTTTTATGTTTACTTCGAAAAAAAAAAGGAAAAGGAAAAGAATAAACAAAACAAAAGGAAAAACGAAATGATAGAATCAAAACCGGAAAATAAAAACCATCACAAAATCTTCTTCTTTAATATTTTGAATTTCGTATATCCGGTGTGGGGAGTTTATCGTTTTAAATAAAAACAAAATTCACCACAGTGGCATAGTACACTGATTTTGAAATTTCCTACTAAAAGTGTTTGTTTTCTATTTCTGTGCTATTCCAATGTTAAAAAAACAAAAACAAAAACAATAATCCACCACACGAATGGCAAGAAATAGACAAAATTCACCACATCGGTACAGAACACTGTTCAAAATACAAAATCCATGTGAAAAAGTTTGTTTCGTTTTTCTTTCGCTTTTTTTTTTATTTATTTTTATTCCGTTTATTAACGGGAATATGGTAAAACAACAAAAATTCACCACACGGGAATAAATCACTAATTTCGCTTTTGGAACACACGAATTTTTTTCGATTATAGCCGGCGGTTTTTTGTTTGGTTTTTTGAATGATTTGAGTAGTATTATTAATAAAACTTTTTATTTTCCTTGTTTTGAGTTAACCGTTAAATAGAATCCGAACCGTCGATATTTTTGTTTTGTTTTTTTTTCGAAAACAAAGCTAAAAAAAAAATTAATAATAATAACCAAGTTGTCGTCGATTTCGTGTTTCGTTTAAGCCGAAAATGCACCAACGTCCGTCCGATCCGTGCGTACGTTTTTTAATGTGGCTTACTTTGATCCAGAAAAAAGGTTTTCTTTATCCACTGCTGTCCGTTTTTCTTTTTTTTTTAAATATTTTGTTATTTTATTATTTTGAATATGTTTTGGTTTTGCTTTGTTTTGTTTTGTTTAAGGTTTTTTTTTTTTTTTCTTTTCCTATTCTACGATTCGATAGTAAAAAAAATGCCGCCGCAACAATAAAATTAATATAAAAGTAAAGTAACGAACGTAACAATTGGGCAGGAAACAGCGGGCACAACCAGCAGTAGCACCAGCAGCGGCGATTTTATTTTCTATCAAACATAGCGACGAATGTTTTTAAGGAAAAATCCGATCGAAGAAAAATCGGTATATCGTCAGACTAGTAAAATTACCAAAAAGGAAAAAAGAATAACAAAAAAAAAAAACTATATATAAGAAAGGGTAGAATAACTTTCATTCTCTTTCTGGCATTGTAGAAAAGACACGAACAAAAAAAAAAAACGAAGAGAACAAGAACAGAAAACAAGTACAAGAACAACAACAACACCAACAGCAACATAAAGTAAAACACACGCGGGCATGAAGCCCATAAAATCTCCACCCCATTAACGAATCCGCATCATGTGCAACATAAAGAGGAAGCGTATTACACGCACGGGCGGGAATCATGTGGAATGATTGGTTACCTGGCCCAATCTTCTATTTCAATAAAAGTACTTACTCTATACGATTGAATTGTATGTAAGATAAGGATAGAATATCCAATTATATTTATACGGTTATCCCTTTTATACTATAATCGGTGTAAGAGCACTAGTATTATATCATTTTTCTACACTATATCTGTTCTTGTCTATCCAAATATCATACTAAATCTATTCCATTTTGTTTTTGCTTGTTAATTTTTTTTTTCTTTTTTTTTTTATACAATATGTATCCACCCCTTAATAGAAAGAGATGACAATATATTTATTGTGTATATATCGGTACTTTAAATGAATGAAAATCCACCAACCAGGAAATTCGATTAATATTTGCATGATTAGAATGAGAGAAATGTAGATAAATTTGTGGAAAAATGGGCGGTAACCATTGGTAACAAATCTCATAATAATTCTGGTTTTACTGGTTTCCGTTATACCAATTTCAATAAATGTGAATGAAGGAAAGAGATAGTATATCTATTTTCGGTGGGATGTTACAATCATTTACAAAATGTAAAACCTACACTACACCTTTATCTACCGTTAGATAGAAAAGGTAGACAAACTAGGGCTAATCTAGCGGATAAGCGTAAGCTAAGCTAAATTCAATTTCATAGTACTCTGTTGGGTGTTGCGTCCAACAGAAGCAAATCTGTTCCGTGTACCCTTTCTGTGTCTCTTTTTCCATAGTCATCCGTAGTCTTTCGTTCACCATCTAAAATTTCTGTGTGCGGTTTTGTTTTTTTTTTTTTGTTTCCCCTTGGTTTTTTTTTTGTTTCCTTTTTTCTTTTTGGATTTGCGGATATGAAACGCCTCCCTCTTTAAACCAATCGGATGTGATGTATGAAATTATGATTTAAATGCCGTTACGTTAAAACGATGATGGTGGGGGTACGCTGGTGGCTGGTGTAAGGTGGGTGGGGGGGAGTGGGTAGAATGGAATATGGAATATCCTTTGAAATGCGCAGGATTATTCATTCCCATTGAAAATTGTTGAACGGTTGTAAGGGTTTGATAAAACGTGCAAAATTGATATAAAATAGATACGAAAAGTATCGTCTACATCACTTTTGGATTTCTACCAAAAAAAGAAAAAAAAAACGTTTTTCCTGTTAAGACCACGTCACATGATTATCAAGAAAAAAACCAAAAAAAAAAAGAAAAAGTTCCAATAACATAGAAAAGAATGAAGAATTTTTTATGCATCTTTGCATTTTAAGTGTGATCATTAAAATCGATGATTACGGCCACGCTGATGACCATGGGAAAAGAACAAAAACTGGGCCAGTCCATAAGGAGGAACCGCACGTTGATAACCCTTTCGCGGGAGGCGAGTACACGCTTAAAAAAAAAAAAAACAAGAAACCAAACCAAAACGTTTATTTTCTTCCCTTTACTTTATTTTATTTTATTTTTTTCTTTTTATATAAAGGAAAAAATCGCACGGGGGTGGAGTTGAGATTTTCCCTCTTAAGAAGTCAATGCTTCACCTCGGAGAGACGAAGGCAATTGAACTTGAGAAAATACCGAGGAAAACACCGTACGAAAGGGAAATTGAAAAGAAAAGGAAAATAAAATAAAAAAAAAGGTTTAATACTAACCTTTTTATCAACTTTGACATTTTCAAACTTTTTTGTAATTTTAAATGCATGCAAAAATTCTTTAAAATACCAAAACAAGAATAAATTTACAAAAAAAAAAAAAAGTAAGCCAAAAGCAGAAAACAAAACAGGAAATCATCTTCTCAAAAAAAAAAAAAATAAAAAATTGTTCTACAAATTCAATAAAAAATAAAATAAAAAAAAGAAATTATTATTAAATTAAATTCCCCCACCCCGCGTCCCACATGAATCCCCAGTTTTTAACCACGTCGTTTCCACAAAAACCGAGTGTGGTCGCAGCAGTAAATCAGGCATAACACCCTTCAATAAAACCCCCGCCGGAATTCTCCCGAGGGAACCGTGTTCCACCAGCCACCCGGAAATGTAATTCAATAAAAAAAGGAAAAAAAGTGAAACAAAAATACCAGGCGTGCGGGGGTGGTTGCGAAGAGGGAAAGGCTTCTCCCAGAGGATAAATCGCACGTTGTCGCTGGTGTAGCAAAGGATAAAGCCCGCCGCCATACGATTTTTCATTTTTTATTATTTTTCTCATTTTTTTATTTTGCTTAAAACGCGATAACAAGATCCAACCTTTCCCGTTTTTTGTCTGGATAAAAACGGGCATTTTTGTTCGAATCCATATTCCAATTTTTTTTTCTGTTTTTTTTTTTTTTTTTTTTGGGACCATTCCCATATCCTACGCCTTCCTGTTTCTTGTTTTTTTTTTAATCTCTCATTTTATCTCTTGAAATATTTTGTTTTTTAGGTTTTTTTGGAGCTTTTACCTTGGTCCTTTTAATATAAATTTTGTAACCACAAATATTTGGACCCTTCTCCACCCTTCTCCACCCTTTTCCACCTTTTTCCACCTTTTCTACCTTTTCCTACAACTCTAAATAGGGGTTTAAGTTTTTCTTTTTAAATTCAAATTATAAATTTAAAAATTTTCTTGTTTTATTTTACTTCAAATAGTCCAAATTTGACTTGTTCAAAAGAAAAAAAAACTGATTTTAAATCGTTTTGGTTGGTTTTTTCCCTCTTTATCAATTAAGACGGTTGTAAATTTTTTATTTTTATAAAACAAAAGTTTAAGTATAATTTAAAATAATTGAAAAACTTGTGAACCGATTAAATTTAAATTTTAAAATATTTTCCTAGTCAATTCCCAGTTGATCGTGTGAAAATTTGGATTTAGATGAATCCAAAAATCTTGGAAACCTTATTTTTACTTTTATTTTTATTTTTATTTTTATTTTTGTGATATGGAACCAAAAAAAAGGCATAGGTACAATTGCAAGTCCTTTTTAATTTTATCCTACAGACGAATGAGAAATTTTAATGCCTAGTCTTCTTCAATAATACGACAATTTAATTTAATTTAATTTAATTTAATTAATTTTAAAATCCTTAATAAATTTTACGTGTTAATTGTCAACGGATTTTAAACTTTTAATTAAAAATAACATTTCCAACGGAAAATTTTAATTCATAGAAAAATTACAAAATTAAAAAGAATTATAAGTAAAAAAGTCTATTTCAGTTAAAATAGTACTGAATTTTAATTATAAGAAAAAGAAAAAATCACTTATGTAATTTTTTTACGAAAAAGAAAAGTATTTGAAATTTTCTAAATGCTTTAGTACAAAAAAAAATAAAATAAATGTTCTTAAATTACAAAAGAAAGAAAAAATGAAATAATTTTATAAGACTGTAAAACTAAAACCCAATTAATTTTAAACAAAAAGTTCAGTTTTAAGTACAAAACTCTTATTTTTTTTTAAATATTTTTTTATTTATCGGTACGATCTTAAAACTTTTAATTAAAAAGTAATTTTTAAAATTTCTAAAGCCTTTCTCGTAATTTTTTTTTTGGTTTTTTTCTCTCGTGTATTAAGGAAAAAAAATTCTTAAACTTTTAAATAAATAATTAAAATAAAAAACTAAAAAAAAAACGTTGATAAATACTTTTACATAATTAAATTTGAAATTTTTAAAAAAAGAAAATATTTCATTTAGATTTTTTGTAAATTCTCAAGTACAAGGCAAAATATCAAAATTATTTTAAATTAACTTGCTTTTGAAAAAATTCGAATTTTTAATCAACCAAAGAAAAAACTGAAAAAATTTTTTATTACTTACACTTAAAATTCTTCTAAATCGAAATTCGCGTAAAAGGAGCAACGGACTTATTGAAAAAAAATGATAACAATTTAAAATGAGAAAATTTCTACAAATTTTAACTTTAATTTAATCGCATTAAATAAAAATAAAAATCGTTATTAAAAATTTTAAAGAAGAAAAAAAAGGGAACAACAGAAAATTCTTTCTTATATCGCAAGTTCGCGTAACTTCGAATCCGCGTAAAACGGGAGTTTTGGGTCGATTATTTTAACGAATATTTTTACGCTTTTATTTTAAGAAAATCCTTTTCCACTCGGCCCCTTAAAATCTCGAAATAGGGTGAACCTAAAACGGAAAATTCATAAGACCAAAATCGTTTATAATTTTCAAGTGAAGTGAAAAAAAACTACGCACCAAATTTTTATTTTTTTAAATGGCTAGGAAATTTATTGATGTTACTTTACCCATTTTCCTCTCCTGTTTTATTATTTTCAAAAAGGGTAAGGGGACGGGAATATTTTTATACTTTTCAATTTTGATTTTTTTAATTTGACACAATTGCCGAAGGCGACAGGCGACTTCTGGTGATACGGCGACACAAAAAGAAAGAAAAGGAGCTCTCATTAGACGAAACGGTAGAAGTCAGCGCTTATTGGAAAATAAGAGGAGCTTGTTTTTTTGTTTTCTTTCCCCGTTTTGGTTTTTTGTTTTTTTTTTTTTTTTAGAAGGGATTTTAGGGGTCTAGGGAGGTTATGGACCATTTGACTTAGGATGGAAATTCCTATTCCGGGTAAGTGTAAAACAAGTTTTGCATCATATGAAAGAGCCCACCGGGGCCCAATCGATTGTAATAAATCAGTCATGCGAAAAAATGTTCCAGTCATAGTTTTTTTTACTTTTAGCTTCCTTTCCCTCCCCTCTCTCTGGCCGGAACCCTTGTTGATACAAGAGAACGTGCGCGCGCGACTATGCCCCAGCAAATCTTGATACAAGCAAATTATGGACAAAATTCTGATTTGATTCATTATTTTTTGCACCATTTCTTTTTTTTTTTCATCGGAGAAGCAAAAAAAAAAAAAGGAACGTATTTCGAACGTATTTTTATTAAAAGGGAAAAGAAAAGAAAAGAAAGAAAGAAAAAAAAAAATGCTGCTGTTTGATTTGGACCCTGAATAGCCCTCGAATCGACTTTTTCTTTTTCTTTTTTTTTTTTTGCTTTTTTCTTTAATTGAGAAAAATCATTGAATTCGGACAATCGAATTAATGGCGATTCGGTTGTCCGGAAATATTTTCTCGATGATTCTCAAATAATTCAATGAGTTTTGATCGATTTGAACGATTTAAAAAGACAAAATATATGACAACATGTCCATTGTTCCTTTACTCGTACAAAATTCAAAATGCAAGAGTCCACGTACAAAATGTAAAAACAAACAAACAAACAAACAAAAAAAATACTTCTCATAATTTTCCAACACGGTTTTATCAAATTTTATACCAAGAAAAAAGAATAAAACATCAAATAAAATGAATCGTTGATTTTTGAAAGTGGCTTAAGATGAATTTTCAAGAATTTCAAACTGATTTCAATTTTATTAAATAAGAGCTCTACTTATTTATTTATTTTTATTTTTTATATTACAGTTAAGAATTATGAAATTATTAAATATTACCAGGAAAATAATTTCATTTCAATTAAACCTCTAGACGATGTGGTTTTGAAAAGTTTACAAAAAAAAAAAAAAATTCTAAAATGGAGAAAATTAAAGACGTTAAAAACTATGAGAAATAAATTCGATAAAATGTTCTATAAAACATCAATGGATTAGGATGAAGAATTTCAATAAAATACACCATTAATTATTTTAAATTCCTCCCACGTACGCAAATTGGAAGAATTAAGAATTATAAAAGGTTTTTCTTGTTTTTTTCTTTTTCTGTTAATTTTGAACGTGGCTTAAGTCCATGTCCATTTATAGCCAAAGAAAAACGTGTGTAATTTTTTTAAAGAATTTTATAGTAAATTGAAGTGGTAAATTAATTAGCCACCCCCCGCTAGAAAAACAAAAAAACAAAAAACAGCCATCAGTTATCAAATATTGTTAAATTTATTTAAATACAAAAATCCTTAAATATTTCGATTTTTGAAATAAAACGGCTCAAATCAAAAGAAATCTTGCCGTTAAAAAATTAAAATAAAATTTTAAAAAGTTCTAGACCCAGAATTAAAGTTTAAATTTAATGAGTAA
The DNA here is from genome assembly GCA_001932985.1 of Proctacanthus coquilletti. Taxonomy (NCBI): domain Eukaryota; kingdom Metazoa; phylum Arthropoda; class Insecta; order Diptera; family Asilidae; genus Proctacanthus; species Proctacanthus coquilletti. Next base: position 55,466 of record MNCL01000243.1, read on the forward strand.
AAGTGTTTTTTTTTTATTTTTTTTTTCGAAATGACTTTTTTAACATTTAATTAAATTGAATATTTCCAAAAGCACAAGATGCTTCAATCTATAGCCATGAAATTTTGTGTATATGGTTGTATTTTTAAAATTTATTTATTTAATTTTCTTTTTTTTTTATCTTACTATTTTTTTTTTTATTATTTTTTTTTGTATTACATCCATAGCCACAGAATACAACGTGCGACCGATTAGGAATGTAATATCATGCAAAATGATCAAATGGATGAGCACTCATGGATGTGTGAAAAATTGATTAAAGAGATGCGTTATGTCGTCTCCCCTGCCCGACCAAAAACCGCCCAAACCATAGGAACAAATCATTGAACATATCCTTCTAGCCTACATGGACACCCTTTTCATTATATAAAAGCGCCTATACGTGCTAAACATGGAAAGGTGGTAGTAATAGAGAATCAGCAGATGCATCCGATTTTACGCATATATGAGAAATTCTAGACTAGACTCTAGTTTAACTACGTTAAGGTAAAATTTAATAGGCAGAAATAGAAACAGATTATACTAACACTATTCTGTTAAATTCCTGTAGAACACGCCCAAAATCAGAATTTCTATTAGTAGAGAATTTCGAAACCCTTCCTTCTTGTACATTTGTAGGCATCCATTGCCATCACCCATCCACCCCAATTTGACCGCATGTGCATGAATGAATTTGCATATTAATTCGTCTACATATTGCATTGGCATTTTCATCCTGTCCAGGTCGATGGAATAGCCCTAATGGGCTGGACAAGCAAATTATAGACCATCTGAATTGTACCTTATACGGTCATCCGATCATCCCTTGACCGTAGATTACACCATCATCAGATAAAAATATCCTATTAAAAAAAAAAAAAACAAAAAAACGAAAAAAAAAGATAAGTATTTTAAATTAATACTTTTATAAAAATTTAAATAAAAAAGGTAATGTACATTTTTAAAGTAGGCTGTTCCAATTCTTAACTAGTCACTTTAAAAAGTCACTCCCCGCTCAATTTACGCGTGTTTTGTTTCTTTTTTTTCACATAGTCGTTAAGAATAGGCAAAAAAAAGGGGGATGATATAATTATAATAAAAAAAAAAAAAATAATAATAAAAGTACAAGTCACGTCGCAAGCGTAAGCGGACAGCAGGAATCCTATGCGTGAATTCGTATCAAGGATTTTTCTGCTCCTTTTTCGGTGAGAACAATGCCCTCGAAAGGTACACCTTTCATTAAATCCGATTTCCTGCGGTGAGCCGTGTGAAATGTTCATTTTGGTCGGATTTATTTTTTTCTTGTTCTCTTTTTTTTTTTTTTTTGCAATTGGTACTTGTTCATGTTTTGATAAGAATTTTAAATAATTCTTAAATACTTTTTGGATTTATGATTTTCTCTTAGTCCAATAAAATTTCTAAAATAGAATTAATAAAATTTTTCAGATTAAAATGTGGAATTTTTTATTTATTGTTTTTTTTTTCTATTTTTTAATATTTTTTAATCGATAAATAAGGTGAATTAACGTCCTTTACCGCACTCCTTGCTCCCGCCCTGACCAAGAATCCTTTCATCTTTGATCTCTTAGTTATTTTTATATTTTTCTTCTTTTTCTTTTTTTTTTGTAATGCATCTTTTGCGTTATTTTGGAGTGTTTTTAAAAAATTATTTTAGTAATGTTTTTTTTTTTTTATATGCAGTAGAACCCCGTATAATGCGATTTTCTTTAACGCGAACCAAAAATTGCGCTGCTGTCCCCGAAAACTGCAGTTAAAAACCGCTGAATTTTGTGGAATGATTTGCGACTGTGGTTTTGTGATAACGAAAACTTGTCGAGTTACCTTCAATTCAAACGCGTTGTTCAAGTCGCGTAATCTTTTTTCACTGTTTCTAATGCCAGAGACAAGAAATAGAAAAGATTTTTAGGCATGACGAAGGAATTGGACCAGCACCCAAAAAACGTTTCTATTGCCCTAAAATGAAATAAAAAAAGGAGCTTGTTAATTTTGTCTTATGTTCTTGGTTTTAACTTTTTGCCCTCTGGGTCCCATTTAACACGAAATTCGTACAGCGCGTAACGTTTCTTCCGCGTTATAGGGGGGTCCAATTTTATAAATTTAAGGGTATTCTTTTGATATTAAACCCCATTTTTGTAAATATAATTTTCTTGAATCTTTTACGACTACGACACTAGAGTTTAGCTCCTAAATTTTCTAGTTTTATTTAAGCCTAGTAAGAATTTAATTTTAAATTTTATTTCTTATAAAAAGTCCACTAGTATTTTCACAGAAGAATCAAACTGATAAAAAAACGAGAAAAAAAACAAATTAAACTGCAGATCCCTATACTTAAAATTATAATTTTTTATTAAAAATCATTGCAAGGCAAATTAAAGTAGAATTCTTTGAAAATTAAATAATTATAGATTTTTTTTTAATCGAAACTTGATTTTCTTGTTATAGAACGCCTCGATACTTAAAAAAAAGTATAAATAAAGTTTTTCTCTTCTTTTTTTATTTATTTTTATTTTGATTTAACCGAAAATGCACAAGAAAAACAAAAGTTAAGCCAAAAAAAAAGCAAAAAATTAAGTAAAACATTTTGGAATTTTTTTGTTTCTTTTCTTTCCGTTTTGGGTAAAAATGTTCGTTTCAAACAAATCAAATGGTTTTTCTTTTCTTTAATTGAATTAAATAAATTTAAATTAAAGTAATTAAGAATTATTTAAAAAAAAAAAACAATTTTTTTAGTACTATCGCTTAAAAAGCAGTTTAATTTAATTTTTATGTATTTATACACGAATTTAAAAATCTATTTCTTTTAAGTTTAAAATAAAAAAATAACGGTTCTTTAACGGGGATCAGATATTTGAAAAAAATATGAATTTAAATTTATCAAATAATTTTGTTTTGTTTTTTTTTTTTGTTTTGTTTTTCTTTTTTTGTTTTATTCTCGTAATATTGAGAGAAATTTTTATTAAAACCGATTGTAACTTTTGTTTTAAAACCAAAATACCGACCCAGGATAAAAAACAAAAACAAAAAAGGATTCAATTAAAATTATAAAATATAAAAATGTAATGATCGTCAGTATTAAATTAATATGAAAATTCGACAGAAAATTCCAGAGAAAATCCCCCAGATTTAAGTGGTATAATCGTGTTAAATCTCTTGGGGTCATTAAGATTTGTTTAGCCAACTGGGCATAGACCAGACCACCCCTTGTACACCACCATGTCGGAACATCCGAAGAGGAGGAACATCATCATCAGCATCATCATCAACAGGAATAAACCTATACTGGCTGCTGGTTCTCGTGGTACAGTTTTGCGGTGTACACCGGTAAAAGGGCACAGGGGGAGAACCTATGGACTTAGTCTATACTTATGCTCGAAAAGGGGTAAACAAATTGCTGGGAATTGAGTTTGCTTTAATTGCCCTACAAGGAGGCAACCAGGAATTCAAGGAGCACTCGAATGTGTGAACATTGTCATTATCCATATATGGGGGCTGAATTACACTTGTTCGTACGCATCATTACCTTAGAATACGTTAAGGACCTTTTCGGTGACATTATCCTCCACTTTTTGGCTTTAATTCCTCAAGGATACAGGAGAGCACTTTGAAATTATGACAATTGACCCAATTAAAAGCCTATAACAAAAAAAAAAAAAAAGACGAAAAAACGAAAAAAATATAAATGATGTTATTTATTTATTTATTTATTTATTTATTTATTTATTTTTATATTCTTCTAGAAAGATTTTTGGTGTATATGGGAGTAACTTTAACCATCAATTTCCTCCCTTATAATCGCGTTGAGAAGAAGGAAAAAAAAAAAAAAAGAAAAAAGCAAGACATTTTCTCACCCTGAAGCGTGAAATTTCCAAAAGCTTTTCAACTATGGGACGGGGGTGTATCCTATTGAATTTTATAGCACCCATAGCCTTATCACTGTTTTGCAAGAGTAGGTCCTCCTTCATTATTTTTCTTTTACGACACAAGATTTATATACAAAAGATATAAAACGGTTGCAGAATGCCGGCACCTCATCTTCACTAAAGAAATAAAGATGGATCAGTCTAACGAACATATCTAGGAACGATTTTGAGGAGTTCTCAATTTATTTTTTCTTTTTTAGGGTTCCATAGAAGACGATGATTACAATGAATTTGTAAAAGGAAGGGATATTAAGACTCTTTAAACTTATATCCCATATCTTATGGTAGCAAACGGGTGTCATGCTCTAGAATTTCTTAAGATATGTGAGTTTAATCTCATCATACCATACTCGGAGGTTTTACGGTCCAATTGATAAACAAGGACTAAATTTAAACGGTATATGAAATAAGATAAATATAAGAATATTTGTCTTTTAGTATAACCATTTAGAAATAAATTCACCCTACCCTATCACTTTTCGTCATCTTATGAAACATTTCCAACATTTTCAAAATGCTTTTAATCAACTGTCGCCACAATGTGCTCGGATATGGGACACCATCAATCCTCAAAAGACCTGCACACCCTCAAGATTTGGTATTGTAAGAAATTTTCTGATAAATTTCCATTATTCGTATTTATTGGTTTTACCTTTGAAAAGGTCTAATGTTTCGCGAATAAATTTCTACTGGAAATATTTTTATACATTAAAAAAAAAAAAAAAAAAAAAATACAAAAATGAAATATAAAAAGGTCTTAGGTATGAAAAATTCATGGAACTTTTTAAGTAGTCGAAATAGAAATGCTTTAAAATTGCATAAAAAGTACATTAAAGCGAAAATTTCTGAAAGAATCATCTCATTAATTTTAATCGCCATTATTAATTTAATTAATTAAAAACTTAAAATTCAAGCTCTTTTTATTTCGTATTTTTTATATTGTTTCGAATTAAAATTCGTGCTTTTTAAATACAAAAAAACTAAAAAAAAAAAAAATAAAAATTTCTCTTAAAATTTTTTATCTACAACAAAAAATTTAATATTTAAAATTTCCATATTCTAACAAGAAAATTAATTAAATAAATTTCAATGAAATCAAAAAAACATTTTTATTTACTTTATTTCCATGTGAAGATTAAATTTAATTCGATTGTATGGAACGCTCAGTGCGCGAGCCGAATTCGAATCAAATTTTCTTCTCGATCTCTTCGACACTCTAAGGAATATTTCTTGATATTGAAGTTTTAAAAGTATGGAGGTTTTTTTTTGTTGTTAAAGTTATAAATAAATGAAAATCTGTGCGTGCTAGTCTAACTCACATTTGATGTAAACCTTTCTATTTTTTTTTTATTTTTATTTTTATTATTTCCCACAAAATTTTTAAAACGATTGTCGTACCTTCAAATTTTGAGTCTTAGACAGGAATTAAAGGAAATATCACAAAACCCTAGCAAAACTATTCCTTCTTCAATATCTCGTTTAAAATGTTTGACATCAACATTTTTGTTTTGTCGTTTTACGATCGGTTTTAAAGGGAGAAAATACAAGTTATTCGTAATGTTCGGCAAATCAAACACATGTCGTCAATATGGAAAAAGTGAGAGTCCTACAGGACCCCTACGACGACTACGACTTCCATTGTTTTCATGATTTCAATTCAATCGAAACATTCGAAAAGCCCAGGCATTTCTTACAATCGACGATTCTTACAAGAAAATATATTCGCCTTTTTTTTTCTTTCTTTCTTTTCTTTTTTTTTTTTTTTGTTTTGTTTTGTTCTTGATGACGAACCGACGACATTGGACCTTTTATTTTGATTATGAATTTTTCGGAAGATTTAAGAAAAGAAGGTCCCCATCATTTCCCATATAAAAATTTACCGTATGAGGTGGTCTTAAAGAAGGGGCGAGACAATTATGACCCCCTACTTTCAGGTATTTGTGGTTAATTTCATAAGGTCTCTCATTCATCGATGGAAAATTTTATCCAAAAACTATAAGAAAATTTTCTCAAATGGAATGATAAAAGAATTTAAGAAATGACGAGTGTAATGTAACGAAATTGTCCGAATAATGGACCATCTTTTATTCAGGTAATTTGGTCGTAATTCCGTGAAGGTAAATGTCCTATTTTTAGTCGGATGGTTCAATAGGATACGATCCCTTTCAGTCAATGGAAATATTTGAAAAGGACCGAACAAAAAGGGGTCACATATCACCACTTCAAAAAATAAAAAAATCAATCAAAAGTTATCAAAGAAGAAAAGAAAAGAAAAACAAAGTATTTTAATTCAATCATCTTGTTAATTGCCTTTATTATTTACAGTTTCCGAATTTCTAATTAAAATACAAACTTTATTTCAAGATGATGCCTACTCCAGTTTACTTTTAAGTTAAAAAATAATTTTACGGGCGGTCCAAAATGTTTTCAATAGACAAACAAAAATTATAAAAATTATGATTTTAACATAAACTAAATAAAAAATTAGGCGATATTTGGTAAAAAAACAAAAAAATATGCGCTGCTGCCCGCTTATAACGCGAACTGAAACTTGCGCTACTGTCCCCGAAAATTGCAGTTAAAAACCGCTGAATTTTGTGGAATGACTTGCGTTTCTTGATTGATCCGAAAATCGCGGTTTTGTGATAAGCAAAACTTGTCGAGTTACCTCCAAAAAGGATTTCCTTCAATTCAAAAGCGCTGTTCAAGTCGCGTAATCTTTTTTCACTGTTTCTAATGCCAGAAACAAGAAATAGAAAAGATTTTTTAGCCATGACGAAGGAATTGGACCAGCACCCAAAAAACGTTTCTATTGCCCTAAAATGAAATAGAAAAAGGAGCTTGTTAATTTTGTCTTATGTTCTTGGTTTTAACTTTTTGCCCTCTGGGTCCCGTTTAACACGAAATTCGTACAGCGCGTAACGTTTCTTCCGCGTTATAGGGGGTATGTTATATTAAAAGTTCTATTTCAATATGTCGAATAAATTTAGAGTAAATTAACAAAGAGGCATCATTTCTAAGCCTAAATTGTAGGTTGATCTTTGATCCATTTGTCATTGACATGTTCTTAAATATTCTTCCAATAATTCTGTTGTAATAAAGTAACAAACAGACCAAAAAATGCAGAATATGTCGTAAAATCACTAGGAAACAGTGCTAAATTTTCGTTTAATATTTTCATTTTTTTCAACGGCAAATTCCAGTTTTTAAGAAAAAGTGGCACAGGTGGAGTACTCATCTTGAAGGTAAGAAATGCTTCTTCCGACCTGTTGTCGTCTTTCCTAAGAGGACAAATGATTTCAGAACACCGGACGAGTATAGGATAAAATCCAGAAGAAAGAGTGGTCTAAGCTTTTAAGTTTCCTTCAAGTCTTAAAGGGCGAGCCAATTCTAAAAGTGGGTTTATCCAAACAGACAAAGTTTTGCACCCAGAAATATATCCTGGATTCTGGAAAAATATTCCCTATTCAGATATTTGTTTCCTGATTAAACTTTCAGCTTATTCAGCAATGGATTCAGCGGTAAAATTATGATTTTTATTTTAAAAAACTTTCTTTATAAAACATGAAATTCAAGTTTCGAAAACTTCTCCACGCTAATAAAAAATTAAAATCTAAATAAAATTTTATTTTGAACTTATTGAGTAACGAATTCAGCCATTAGATTAATTAATTAATTAATAATATAAAATGATTTATAATTCACAAAAGAGTGATAATTAATAAGAAATATTTTCATGTTTTTAAAATTTTAGTATTTTTGTTTCTTTTTTTTAGGCTGAAGGGGAATCCCTTCGTTTATTTTAGACCAAAAAAAAAATAGAATTTTAGGTAACAGCGAGTTCGCTCAAGCAGAAGTGAAAAAAAAAGAAAAAAAATTATTTTTTACCATGCAAATTTCGAGAGTGATGAAGTGCTCTAAAGGAGTGAGATTTATGAAGATTTTTATGTTTACAGCACTTTGCAGGCAATACTTAAGTGTGCCTATAGAAAGTTTCATGGAAAACGATTGGAAATTGTAAATTTAATTGTGATACAAACAAACCCACAAATAGAATTTCTTCAGAAAAAATCCCTTAGGTATTTTCTGTAGAATTAAAAAAAAAAAAAATAAGCAAAACTGAAACGGAATTTGAAAACAAAGAATTCTTAATATTTTAAAGATGATTTTAAATTATGAGCAAACACCGTTACAAGAAAACTTGTATAACAGTAAAGCCGCAATCACGATTTTTAAACTTATTCAGCAAAAAACTGAACTAATCTGTTTATAAAATTAATCAAAATTGAAATTAAAATTTCCTATTAGAATAGCGTGCTGCTTCTTTCCTAGTATTTTTACCTATTCCATTTTACAGTTATAAGGGATTACGAACCTAAGAAACCTGCGCTACGGTACTTGAACTTATTCAGCCATTAATTCCGCCATAAGGAACCATGCAGAATTATGGAAAGACGCTAGAATTCCAGGCTTAAATTTTCTTTGACTCTTTTCCGCTTCTGACATGTTTTAGATTTCTTTATTTTTTTTTTTGTTTTTTTTTTCGATTTTATCACTTGACCTACATAAAACTCATGATTTTTGGTGGGGGTGTCTAAGGGGAGGGGATCCACCAGTGGTTACAATTAGAACTAGACCGTTATTCTAAGGCTCAAAAGATGTCATACGTAAAGTCATCGTGACAAGAGATGACTTCGGATTTTCTCAATGGTGTTTAACTCTTGAACGAAATGGAACTGGTCACAGGCCACCATCCATAATAAATTTCCGTAAATAGCGAAACGGATTTAGCGGATTTGTCGGGAATCAAATTAAATAAGAAAAAAAAAAAACAAAATACAGAAACAAAAAACAAAATCCTACAAAAAGGAAAACAAAAGAAAACAGAAAAAAGAAGTCAAAAACAGGATTATAATCCAGATGAGGGCACATGATAGAGTGTATGATTAATAATTTTATTGTGATCCGAGAATATATCGTGATATTTCCACCATTTAGGAGAGAGTTTCGATAGTGGACAGAGGAACAAAGAAGTGGCACATATAAAAAAAAAAAAAAAAAAAAAAAAAAAAAAAAAAAAAAAAAAAAAAAAAAAAAAAAAAAAAAAAAAAAAAAAAAAAAAAAAAAAAAAAAAAGAAAAGAAAAAAAGAACAACACGCAGGAGAAAAAAAAAAACAAAACAAAAAATAAATCATAGAAAGTTGCTTAGTTTATTCAAATTGTGTATGTAAATAAACGTAGACAATTTTCCTAGGCAGACGGGCAGACAGACAGACAGGCAGGCAATTGCATCAGTGAAATTTTTTTGGCTGGTGCATGACGATAAATTTGTTTTTCCAGCAACAAAAACAACAACAACAACAACAAAAAAATAATATAAAATATAATTTTTTTTTCTACTTCTTTCGTTTTTTTTTTTTGGTTTTGTTTTCGGTCGATCCATTCGGTTTGGTCTTAAGTTTTTCGGCTGAAATTAAGGAGACAATTTAAGACTAGAATTCCAATCGATTAACGATTAAAGGATATAAAAAGAAAAATATCTATGATATAAAAGAGTCTATAAACTTTTTTTGTTTGGTTTTTTTTTTTTTATAAATATCTGAAATGACTTAGTAGGTCATCAATGTTTCTACAAACGTAATTTTTGATGTCCAGGATTCATCCTTAACGAATTAGAATTATTTTCAATGGTAGCTCGATTTTGTCATCAGATATGAGTTGATAGAACGTTAAATAAAAAGATAAAGAATTTTTTACCGATTTAAAGGAGCATTCATATTAATAATTTTTATTTATTTTTATTTCGATAATTGTGGAAGGTACGGCGTATTTTGAATACCTTCAAATTTTCGTAGAGATTTAACGTGCTTCGATATCGAAATGGGTAATTGTTTAAAACGTTCAACAGCCGATGATATATCTCTTCTAAGAGGTAATGAACCAGGAAGGGAATCATCTTCCGATCAGCTTGGTCCGATTTTGCCTTCATATTCGGTAAAATATTAAATATTAATTTATAAATAATCTAAAAAATAATTTATATTGTTTTAATAATATTAAATAGCTACCACCTGTATTTTATCCATCACCATCTGTAAGCCGTCCAGCATCACATTTAACAGAAGAGGAGCAGGTTAAACTAGCTAAAAGGATCGATTTAATTCAACACCTGCCGATCGGACCTTACAATGGTAGTAAAAAATCTAGGGAATGCGTTATATGCATGGTTGAATTTTCTGTTGGTGATGCAGTCCGGTGCCTACCATGCTTGCATATCTACCACGTCGGATGTATAGACGATTGGCTAATGCGCAGTCTAACATGCCCCACTTGTATGGAACCAGTAGATGCAGCTCTCTTAGCTAGTTACGAAACAACCTGAAACGATAATCTACCGTGAAACTACATTTCTTTTGTTTTAGGATAAAAGCATAAGAAAAAAAACCAGCACTGGACTATAGCGCTTTATCAATATATAAATTTTCTTTTTTGTTTTAAGTATTCCACGAAGAAATAATTTTCTTGTTTTTGTTTAGTCATTGTTTTTATATTTTGATCTATAAAGATTTTAGAAGTTAACAAAAAACGGATAAAGAAGGATTATTCTAAAAAAATAATAGTAATTTAAGAAAACAAAAAATAAAAAACGAAGAAGACTCGTTGTTTATTAGACTTGAAGCACCACTGGTCTTTGCAAATTTGCTAAAGTGTATTCGAGTTAATAATACTACTTAAATAAATAAAAATAAAAGGGCAATGTTAAGAGCTTGTTATTAGGCGTTGTTCACATGAAATATTTAATTTAATTAAAATTCTTATCGATTTTTGTTAATGCGAAATTTTTTTCAAAAAAAAAGAAATATTTATGCCATCTCAAATATTAATATTAAAAAAAAAACAATAAATAAAATATTCTGATCTTACGATAACGAAATTTTCAAAAAATCAAAAATCCAATGGCTACAAAGTGGCAACTTTATATAAAATTAACAAGCTGTTTTTTAAGTAAAATTTCCATTTGGTAAGTTTTCTGTTTTAAATTTTCTTCTTTTTTTTCTTGCTTTTATATAATCTCCAATCGAGATCTAGAACAGAGAATTAAATCATTTTAAAGTAACTACGGACCTATAATTGATCCCGATTTCAAAATATTCGTCAAGAGATGAAGATACACAATCAAATAAATTTCCAATTAAAAAAAAAAAAACACAAATAAATAAATAAATAAATAATAACTTAGTATAAATTTAATAAAATAAAAATTAAAAAAACAAAAAACAAAAATTAGCATTTGGCCGGGGGCACTTGTGTTTTATAATCTGTGATTTAAACAATAAGTCTTGACAAAATATTTAAAGGAAACGAAAAAAAATTCGAATTGTTTTGAAATTAATTTTATGATTAGTGTTAAAAGGTGATGAGTGGGACCGCTAAAAATCACTCAAATTAAAAAAGAAAAAGAAAAACAAAGGTATATATTTTATAACATTGGTGTCACCTGAGATGCAAACGGGGCTTAATGGTAATAGACGATTACGATAAATAATTGTACATACATGAATTATGTAAGACGTATCACTTGATCACACACTACACATAAGAATGTGACGCTAAATAAATAAATGTTATTCTATACTACGTTTTTTTTTAATTAAATAATAAATTTAAAAAATATAAAATAACATAAAATCTCCATACTTGTAATCCCTGCATTGTAACAGAGAAAATAACTTTCTTTTTTAAATTTTGCTTTTCAGGAATATCGAGGATTACAGGAATTAAAATACTTGAAAATATTTTACAAGTTGTTTTCATTTCTGTTCATTTTTTTTCTTCTTTTTTTATTGCTTAAAGGTGTATAAACTCACAGGTTTTGAGAGTAATTCATTAATACTAAAAATACAACAAAGTCTTCCTGTATAAAACATCAAAATTGTTTGCTGCTTAGATTTTAAGACTTCATAAAAGATTTTCTGATTCCCTTCCATTTCAATCTTTTCCCATTTGAGGGGGAATTGCTAAAAGCAGGATGTTCTTTTTTCTTTTTCTCTTTTCTTTTTAATCGTACTGAATTTTAAATTTGTATATTTATATATTTATCTTTTATTTTTTCTCTGTCGTTTTTTTTTCTTTTTGTTTTATCTATATAAAGTTTTTATTTAACTTTATGTCAACACACTTTTCTTTAAGGAATTTTCATTTCTTTTTTTTTGTTTTTAACAATTAATCAGTCTGAAGCAAAAAGGAAAAAACAAAAAGATTTTTTTTTTGCAGCTTAAGTGCATATTTTTTTTTAAATTTCGATATCTTAAAAATTAAATTTTTGTGATAAAAGCAAAAATGATGTGTAGCGATTTTATTTCATTTTTATCGTGTTCTTTTTTTTTGTTTTCTGTCTTTTGTGTAAGTAAACTATGGGCTTGTGCTAAAATTTTTGTGCATTTTTTATTTTTGTTTGTTTTTTTCTTTTTTTGAAAAAAATATGAGTATTTTACAGTTTTATTGCAACAATTCTTTTATACCCAAGAACAATATTGGAAACATTGAGCTATGCTCCATCAAAATAAATCATTAAAATAATGTCATGAAAAAGTTCTTTAATTTTTTTGTTTTATAAAGCACGCAAGTGAAACGGTTTAAACAAAAAAATAAAAACAAAAACACTATAAACAAAATTTTTAAAAAAACCAAAACAAAAAGAACATTCTTTACGACATTCTTGCAATTTGTTCGTGATCACACTCAAAATCGTTTTCTTTTTTCGTTTTTTACGCATGTTTTTAATGCAGACATAAAATAAGAAACAAAAAAAAACATTACATTTTGGAAATTATGCATAGTCTTCTAACTATCTAAAGAAAGAACATTCTTGAATTACAACTAAAGTTACTCTTAATTAAAAATAATAAATTAAATGTAACTAGGAGGACTAGTTCAAGACGTACAGCGATTTTTAGGACTTGTGTTCTTTTATTTTTGTTTTTGTTTTGTGAATAATACTTTTTACTATCCTACAGCATATCCTACTAAAAAAAGAAAAAAAAACTTAAATATCACAGGTCTACGAAATTCTACTTTTTTACGTTCCTTTTTTCGGTCTTTCTTTTTCGTTTTTGGTGTCGGGATAAAAGCAGGAGTGACTATAATTGATGTACCTTAAACACGAATCTGTAAATGACTTTTATTTTGATACATGGTGAGGTTTTTTTGGGAAAAGAGTCAATAACTTTATCTCTACTTTCTTTTCTTAATTCTATAGACTGTGAAAAAAATGTAATTCATTTTCTAGAGTTGCTCAAAAGTTCTTTCCAAAAAACCTCACATTGTTGAGTACTTTGTTTGTTTTATATCTACCAGAATTGTATTATTATTTAATTTTTACTTGACACCAAAATCACTGTTGACCTGTGTATATATTTGTGTTTTTTTTTTTTTGTTTTTGCTACCTAAAAGCTGTAAACGTATCTTTTGCGTTATTTTTATATATTATTATATATTTTGTTTTTTTTTTCTTTTTTTTAATATAAGACAACAGTTGTTCTTCTCTTACAATATTTTTATAAAGGTCTACCTAAATTAGTTTTGCTTCTATATCCGAAAAGCAACGACTATAAAAAAGTGAGACATAACTGGATTTATACTTAAATAATTGGTTTCTTTTTTCTTTACTTTTTGTTCCACTTGTTTATCTTTTCTATTTTCCTCTTTAAAATTTTTCAAATAAAATAAATGAAAAATTTATAAAAACAAAAAGAAAATTTTATAGTAATTGCTATGATTTTTCTTTATTAACCGTCAATTCATAGGCTATACCACCCCATTCCAATTTATAGACTCTAGTCCTCCATCGAATTGCTGGATTCCAAAGAGCATGTAGAAATAAATATGGTCCACTTAGTTCACGAAATAGCCATCCGATAACAAAATCAAATTTGCTAAAAGGTAATGATCCATTCTGTTTGATAAACAAAATAAAAAAATAAATAGATAAATATTATTTGAATTTTATATATTGTTTATTATTAGTATTATATTATTATTATTTTTTTTATTAAAACAATAGTACTTACTTGAACAATGGAAAGTAATATCCAATCAGATAGGAACCACATAAGTATATGTATAAGATAAAAAACCAAAGAATCCCAGTTGAAAAGTAATGATACTGCCCAAGATGCGAATGCCCCAACAACAAAACATTCTGATAATGGTTCCAAAAGTATTGTCGTTGGTACCATAGCTACACGTAATTTAGCCCAACGTGTTAAACGTGCCTGGAAGCTACTAATATTACATATACCAGAATTTTGCCATGCCGGTTGACTGCTTATACGCATTTTCCATCCACGATCGGTTAATGCTTTAGCAATAAAAAAATCTTCAGCTAAATAACAGCCAAATGATTTAATACCGCCTATTTCATCGATAAGATTTTTACGTAATAGACAAGACATTCCTGTATGGCAGTTGATACCAAGAAAATCGGCACAAAGATAAATACGTGATTGTACCGTACCAAAAAATATCTATACTTCGAATAAATGATTAATTGTATAAAATTAATTTTAAAATAATAATAATAATATTATTAATACCTTTTCAAAAGAAGCTGCAAAACCTTCACGATCACATGTAAATGGCATCTGATGTACAAGACCAATTTTATCAGTCATAGTTTGGACCATGTCTAAGAGTGTATCTTCTTTCACTACAAAAATTTTATAAAAAATAAATAAATTATCATCTATACATTTATTTATATATATACTTTTAATTCCACTATCAGATATCATAATTAATTCATATTTGGCAGCTTCATAACCTGGATTCATGTTATTTATCTTAGGATTAACTCCAACATTCGAACCACCTATAAACAGTTGAGCATCAATTTGCGGGTATTTGTCGAGAAGCTTCTGCACAATTTCGACGGCAGGATCATGCTTTTCTTCGATACAAAAAAGGAGTTCATACTATTTAAAAACAAAAGCAATAATAATATTAATGTTATATTTTATTTTACTAATAATTAATTAATTCTTACCACTGGGTAATTCATTGTAAAAAATGTTTCTAAATTATGGGATAGATTTGGATCAACACCCATTAATGGTTTTAATATTGATACCGCTGGTAGCGGTGTTTCTCGTTGAATACATGTCTTTTTATGCAGTCTGTATTTACTGAAATAAACGTTTAAAAAAATATATATTAATAATAATATCCTCAAAAACAGTAAATACTTTTCAAATCACAAATGTTTACTTTTTTTTCAAAAAATTCATCATTGGAAAATGTACGGATATATAAGTAAACAATTGTAGAATTTTCTCAAGTTTAAAATAAACATTAAAACATTTTTGTTATAAAGTAATTATGAATTTTAACAATGTTTAATAAGTTTTAAAATGTTTTAAACATTTAATTTTATGTAGCCTAGCGTTTTATAAGATTAAAATAAAAACATTAAAAACAATTTAAAAGAACAATGTATAAAAAAAATTTTTGTATTTTTAGCAAATTTAGTGACCTCTAACAGTGGCAATTAGGGCATGTTGATAAGAACAAACAAAACAAAAAAAAACCAAAAACACAGAACAAAAACGTTCCATGGAATTTTTTGTGTCGAAACTAATTATACCGGCTTAATGTGATAAGAAAACTTTGAGTAATATCAGTGACACATTTTCAATGACTAAGATGATAATTATGGAATGTTCTCTTAGCCTGAATCATTTACGGTATTTAAAAAAAAAAAAATAATGAAAGCAAATGATACTTATTTGTAAATTCTTACCCATAACTAATGGCTAGAACGTGTATCAACCACTTGCCACACCAGAACACGAAAAAGAATACTGCAAAACCGTATAGGGTGTAGATCATAGGTGACATATTATCCTAAATATGTTGATTTGTTTTAAACAATAAACTAAGGCTGATTATTTAAATTAGATTGAATTATTATTGATATTATAATTAATTTTACCGTATCCTCCACCACCGCCACCGCCACCACCACCTCCTCCTCCTCTTCCCCGTCCGCCACAACTGTTAATCCTTTGAATTAATTTTAATATAAATATTTTATTACAATTAAATCGTATTCGTCCACGTTTACGATGATTATATTGAATTTTTTTCACAATATTTAATATTTTCTTTAACATACAATAATATTTTATCATAAGATCTGCTATAAACTTTTATAAAATCGTAATACACAACAGGATCGTCGTAGAAATCTTTGATTTTTCGTCCTTTTTAGAATCATTCAACACTAAACATAAACTGGGATATGATTAAAATACAAATATATAAAACATTTCATTTCATTATTTGCAATTTGTTTTCTTATTTCTTTTCCCTGCGTTTTTTCTTAAATTAAACGAACAAACAAATCTCTAAGTTACTCATTTCAATCTTTAAGTTATTATAAAAAAAAAAAAAAAAACAAGAAGAAAAAAACTGTAGTCCTTAAGCATTTGGTTTTTTTTTTTTTTTTAAACACTGTTTACACTTTCTCTGCACGTCAGGGTTACACTTGACACTTTTATTATGTTTTTTTTTTTCTTTTATTTATTGTTGAAAATTCGAAAATATATTCCACAATATTTCACAATTATCAATTACAAATATCAGCGGTATCATTAAAATCGTATGAACGAATCTTCTAATGAATAACAGCAAATAAATAAGTAAATAAACATTAATTTCGATTTATATTCAGGAAACTAACAAAAAAAGAGCAAACAAAAACCGACAAAGTACTAAAGGATATCCTTTTTCTTAATTTTCGAACAAAAAATAAGAATTTTTTATACTTTGATAGAAATTTGTTGTGTTTTTCCTTTTTTTTTTAATGAGAATTTACGAAAACACGCGAGCAAAATACTTGCTCTGTTTTGTGTAATTTTGTATTTATTTTATTTTATTTTTATTTTATTTCGGAATTTACTTTCAGTCGAACATGGTGAAATGAGGATGTCTCTCTCTCTGTGCGCTTAAAATCCCAGAGTATAGAGTACAACTAGACAAATTAGAAAAGATAGAATATACACTTTATACTGTTATTCCCCTTCCCATTTGAGTAACTGTAGTCCGGCGACCATGGCCATGATGAACAGAAAAATATTCGATAATTTTAGGTTTCTCCGAATTCTGGCCAAAAATGAGTAAACGGGTAAAATCAATTTTAAGAACAGTCATCATCTTACCTTCAAAGTAAAAACACTTACCTGGTCTAGATACATTTAAATTCCAATCTTTCTCTTCTTCTCTCTCTCTCTCTGTCGTCGGCGGTGTTTAGGACTTTCAGGTTAATTTTTAGTGCTAGAAAAATCTATGATACTAGAATTATCTGAATATCGGACTGCATCTGCAACTTGAATGCAATAATTTTAAATGTAGGATGAATTGCTGAATAGTGAATCACAATTTTTATCTTTTTTCTTTTCTAAAACCACTTACTTATCAATTGGGGGAGGGCGGAGGCACGATGGGATTCTATAGATGCGTTCTTATTAAAAACAATCTGAACCTCTCAGGCAACAAAATGAAGCAAATATTACCCTTTTTTACTTAAAAAAAAGACCAAATTTGGTTCACTCTCGGTATACACTGGACCACTACCCATTGCACAGTAAACCAGGGATTCAATTCAAATAAAAACCAAGACATTATCGCTTACATATTTATTTTTAATTGTAAATTTTAAAAACATAAATTGGCATACCACAATTCGACAAATCGAATCTAAACTCTAGGAATAATCCATCTTTACGCATTCTTTTTTTTTTTTCATTATTCACACAGAAGTTAACTCTTAATATCATTGCTTTGGTTCAGTGTTAAACAAGGTACGCTCGAGACATTAATGAAATGAAAGTAAATAGATTTAATTATTATTTCTTTATTTAAATACAAATACAAAAACTTGTAATTTATTGATTTTAATTAAAATACTTACGTGAAAATTGATCGGTCTTTCAACCCGTACCAAATAAATTCCTTGCATGTTCTTTATAAACGGCACCCGTCGATCAAGTAAAGTTTTCGGGTGGTGGGGGTCCATTCGTAACATGAACTGGCAAATTCGCGCGAAAATTGTCGCATTATTTATTTTATTTTATTTTATTGAAATAACAGACTAATTATGTAATTATCTACATATTTAAATAACTACCCACCATCTAATAATTATTATTTAAATTTTTGATCTGATTCGGCTACGGCCCAAGGTAGTAAAATTCTCTCCACTTCGATGTTAAGAAAACAAAAAAAAAAAAAACTATTTAAAACTAAGAAATTATGGTTTATTTAAAATTTTAATTGATCTTATATATTGGCCCGAATTATAAGCTACTACTATACCAAATTTCATCAAAATTTGTCCATCACAAATCTCGAATTATGCGGGGTAACCGTCGATTTACACGGTATAGATTGGTTCCAGCATAAAGTGAAATCGTGCAATTCGAGTCGATAACAAATCCATACGAAATAGTATTATTCATTTTTTCTTTCCTTTTGTATTTTTAAATAAACATAAATTAATGCAATTTTTACACATTTCTCCGGCCCATCCCGTGTTAGAGTGAAATTCAAAGCCGTGTAAATGGAAGTTCTCGTGTTCTTTTTCAACCATTGCTAAACCGAAATCGTGCAAATCGAATCCCGTGTAAATCGAGGGTTACCTATACACAAAATGTCTATAGATTTCTCTATAATTTTCATTAAATAGATTTTCCACTTTCAATTTTGCAAATGTTTTTTTTTAAGGAAAAAAAAAATATATTAACAAAGAATGTAATTAAAATTTGTATTACAATTTCAATTAGAATAATTATTCAATTTTTTAAAATTTCAAAAATAGCAAGTCCCTTTCGAATTTCTGAAAAATCAAAGGCTACCCCACGATTATTCTGCTTGATTTTCATTTCATTTTATTTTTGTTAGGCAAATCTGTACGCACTAAATAATTTAATTTTTGTCCAAATTTTGATATTCCGATAGGATTTTTAAAAATAAATGACTCATTCGTTGATACTAGAAAATGTTTGTCCGTCTGCCTGCGATGTTTGTTTGTCATTTTGCCAAAAAGAAACAGATTTAGATATGAAAAGAAAAAAATCTTTTTTTTACCTTATTTTATGACTTTTATTAATTAAAGAATCACTAGAATCGGTTTAGACGCTTTTGGGATCAGTCTCAGACAAACGTCGGTTATAAATTTGAATACACGCGATTATTCGAGTCGACTTGCCCTGCTTCTCGTCGACTCGCCTCAACTCGCCACAACTCGCCACAATTCGCCTCGATTCTTCTAATCTTGCCCGAACTCACCTCAACTCGCCTCAACTCGCCACGACTCGCCTCAACTCGTCACAACTCGCCTCAACTCATCTCAACTCGCCTCAATTCACCCCAATTCGTCTCAACTCGCCTCAACTCGTGTCGACTCGCCTCGACTCGGCTCAACTCATGTCGACTCGCCTCAACTCGCCTCAACTCGCCTCAACTCGTCTCAACTCGCCTCAACTCATGTCGACTCGCCTCAACTCGCCTCAACTCGTGTCGACTCGGATCGACTCGCCTCAACATTTGTCGACTAGCCTCAACTCGCCTCAACTCGCCTCAACTCCCCTCTACTTGTCTCAACTCGTCACAACTCGCCTCAACTCGCCTCAACTCGTCTCAACTCGCCTCAATTCACCCCAATTCGTCTCAACTTGCCTCAACTCGTGTCGACTCGCATCGACTCGCCTCAACACGTGTCGACTCGCCTCAACTCGCCTCAATTCACCCCAACTCGCCTCAACTCGCCTCAACTCGCGTCGGCTCGCCTCGACTTGACTTGGTTCGGGCGATTTTGCGGACCAGGGGTAAGGGTAAATAAAAGTCGGGCTCTCTTGACATCATATACATTAGAATAATTTTTT
The DNA here is from genome assembly GCA_001932985.1 of Proctacanthus coquilletti. Classification (NCBI taxonomy): domain Eukaryota; kingdom Metazoa; phylum Arthropoda; class Insecta; order Diptera; family Asilidae; genus Proctacanthus; species Proctacanthus coquilletti. The sequence goes on from MNCL01000243.1 coordinate 75,366, forward strand.
TATTAGTAAATAAGATAACAAATAAGTATGTACACGTATTTATATAATATTTAATCGGTATCGTCGATAGTTTCATTTTTAACATATCCGTCTCCTCCATTCAGTTGAACTTATCATTTATACTTGCTAAAATAATTCTTTTCCGTATTTTATGTCATCATGATTTTGTTTTCATTTATACACAATTTTTATATTGCACACGTTGTTTCCTTCCTTAAACTTCATTTAATCATTTATAGCCATGTGTGTGTGTGTGTGTGTGTTTGTGTGTGTGTGTTTGTTTGGGTTTGTGTTACGATTAGAATAGGCGATTCTTAGGCTTGTTTACGTTTTTTTTCTTTTCTTTCCTTTTCTTTTCTTTTCTTTTCTTTTTTTTTGGATAAAATTCAGTGTTGTTTTTTTTCATTTGGTTTTCTTATTTCTTTTGTTTCTTACTTTTTAACTTTTTTCTTTTTTATTTTATTTTATTTTATTTTTTCTTCTTAATATATACGTTTTTTTTGTTTTGCTGTTTGCAAAAAAACAAAAAGCAAAAAATGAAGTAAAAATAAAAATGAAATCAAGGGGATTCCTAGCAGATTCTTTTTTTTTTACGTTGAACACCTTGAGAATTAGTTTATTTGGCTATAATTATTATTTTTTTGCTTTTTTCTTTTATAGTAACATCTATTTCAACAGTGATAACAACAACAAATAATGAAGAAACTTATATCGTTTTTTGTTTTTCTTTCTTTTCTTTTTTTAAATGTGGGAAAAAATACTACTGACCCTTGCCACTTCATGCGCGTCTCGTTTTACACGTTCAATTTCGTCGTATCTGTTTTTTTTTTGTTTTTGTTTTGCTTTTTTCTTTTTTTAAACTTTTTATCTTTTTATAAAATTTTAATTTTAATGCGTTCACTTTGATTTTATCACGGGACAGACATCGATGCAATTAAAATGGAAAACAACGACTGATTTTCTTTTTTTTCTTATTTTTTGTTTGTTTGTCGGAAAATGCCTTAATAATTTTAAGAGTGGTTTTTTTTTAAGTTAATTCTGGATATATAGAGATTTTTGTTTTTTTCTTTTTTAATTATCATTACTTTTCTATTATTAAATTGTGGAAAACAATTGTGTTTTTGTTTTTGTTTTTCTTTTCTTTTCTTTTTTCTACTTACTTTGCTTCCTCAGCTTCTCTGTTTTGTCTGTTTTTGTTTCTTTAGTTTTTTCTGATCGGGATATTTTCTTGATCCTTAAAATTGATTTAAGACGTGTGTAGAAGAACTTTTATATGATTCGGTTTCATTTTTTCTTGTTTTGGAAAATAATGGAAAAATAAAAGGTTTATTTTGAATTTGATAAATAGAAAATTTTCTGTTTTTAGTAAATCTCCTCTTCTTAAATCATCTGCTCGTTCTTTGCTTGCTTACTTAATTTTCTTTTCTTTTCTTTTTCTTTTTGTTTTATTTTTACTTCAAAGAAAGAATAATTAAATTAAATGATAATAATAATAACAATTATTATTATTTTATTTATTTATGTAGGAGGTTTAAATTTTACGTATATCCGTTGCCTGCTTTTCCAAGTTCCAAGTGGTTTTTCCTTTTTTCTTATGTTTACTTAGATTTTTTCTTTTTGTTACAAAAAATTTAAAACAGAGATCAATTAAGGACGGAAAATTACAATAATTCATATTTTTTTTTCTTTTTTTCTTTACTTTTTTTTTTTTTTTTGTCATTTTGAAAAATATAATTTTGCACCAGCAGTTTGATTAGTTTTACGTATTTTTTCTTCATTTTTCTTCACTTAATCGTTAGTTTTCTAGTAATATAAAATAGCCAATCGATTTTTGTTTTGTTTGTTTGTTTGTTTGTTTTTTTTCTTGTTTTTTTTTCTTTTTTTGTTTTTAATTTAATAACAATAACTAAGAGATATTCTTCTTAGTGTCTATGCAAAGTCGATAAATCGCAAAACAAGATTAAATCATAGGTTTTCTTTTATTTTTCTTTTGTTTCTTTCTTGTTTATATTTATTTTTATTTTAATTTTTTTTTTTTCACACACAATTCATAATTAATACGAGAGGAAGGGTTGTTTTTTTTTTCTCATATGTTTTTTTCATTATTTTTATTTATTTATTTAGTTTTTTTTTGTTTCGTTTTTTCTTTTTTGTTAAATTTTAAATAATTCTTCAATGAATCGATTTGAAATAATTTCGTCTTCCTTGTTTTGCGTTTCCTATTTTTAATTTAAAATTATCACCCTCAATTATACCCTGTAACAACCTTTGTGACGATTTTTTAAGCTTATATTTTTCATATTCACTTACTTTTAAGATTCATCTGTTTGTTCTTCTCTCGTTTCACTAATTGTTTAATTCTTTTCTTAATTATTAAAAACATCATAATGACTTTAAAAATAAATTGATTCGCCTTAAAGAAGAGCTTCTTTTACATACCTAGAGTTTTTTTTTCTCTCTTTTTTTTTACAACTATGTCATCATTTTTTCTGTCATTTGCTTTTTTTTTTTGTTTCAATTTATTTAAATTTAAATTTAATTAAGTTCTTTTATCCGTTTTTAGTATTTCACCATTTGTTTTTGTTTTTTGTTTTTTTTTTTTCCTTTTAGTTTTTTCATTCACACTTTACAATGAGTAGCCTGTTTTAAAAAGTTGTAAAATATCTTCAATTAGTTTTTTTTCATTTTTCGTCATGAATTTTCTTACAAAAAGAATCTTTTACTTTTCATTTAATCTATGAGTAAAGTCTAACATTTGGCTTGTAAGTTACTTATTTAAAAAATAAAAAAATAAAAACATAAAAATTAGAATAAAAAAAAAAAAACAACAAACACATGTAATTATTTTTCTTTTTACAAAATTAAAAAGAAAAGAATTCAAATTATACTTAGAAAAAATGGTAAGGGGTTTTTCGGCGGGAAGGGATAGGATTTGAGGAATTATAAAAGTGAGATTGGCGCAATTAGGGAATTTGATTTATCCTAAGATTCCGTTTTTCCTTTTTTGTGTTTTAATATTAATTCTATTTCTTTCTGGTAGTCGGTTATTATTATTATTTTTTTTTTTGGCTTTTTTTTCGTTTTTTCATTTAAAAATTGTAGCAATGTTTTTATCAGAAACTTTAATCCGGGTGTAGTTTTTTGTTTTTTCGTTTTTTTTCTTAATAACTGTAATAATGGTAGTAATTCGTAGTAGTAGTTCTTTGTTTTGTTTTGTTTTTTTCTCATTTTTAGTTTGCTTTAATTTTATACTCAAGGTTTTGCTTTTATTTTGTTTTTGTCTTAATCAAAAACAAGTTTAAAACAATTTTCTTTTCTCTTCTCAGATTTTCGTCAGTTCGAATTGTTTTTTGGTTTTTTTCCTTTTTATTTTTTTTTTTTCAATTTTTGTGTATAATTCCTAATAAAAATTTTAATGATTGTATTGAAAAAAAAATTCAATTAAAGAACACAAATTTATGAGTAAAAATTTAAAAAAAAAACCAAAAAAAAAAATACAAATAAAATTCCACTTGCAGTTGAATTAAATTCCATCGTGCCTTCAATATTAAGTGAGTAATACTTTGCAAATTTGAATTATATTTCTTTTGTTTTTGTTTTTTTTTGGAATATCCTCACCACGTTCCTGTTTTTTTTTAGTCCCTTTTAAATAATTTTTATGTAAAATTTCAATAAATCGATTTAGTTTTTTTTTGTTTCTTCTTGACGACAATTTTATTTCTAGTTTATACAATACAAAAAGAAAAAAGCAAGAAATAAAAACCAGAAATTCTTTTTTTACCCCTAAAATTACAGCACATTTAAAAAAGAAAAAAAGGAAAGGAAAAAAAATGCATTCACAATATTTTCTCTCAAATTTTGATTAATTTTTGCAAAATAGATTTTTTCATGGACAAAATTTTCTCAAGAAAGTTATTTTTTCTTTTTTTTTTAAATACGTTTTTTGCTTTAATTTTAATTCTATTTTCCTGGAAAAATTAATGATTACAAACCGAAAACAAAACGAACAACAACAATTTGAAATTGTAGGTAACAAAAAATTCCCTTTGATATTTTTATATTTATTTAAATAAAATATTTACAGAGGAAAATTAATTACATACACGTATATAAAAGCTATATATATACGTATATATGTATATAACTGTATATAAATATATATATAGCGACTTTTTAAACAAAAACACTTTCTTAAATCTTTCTCAGTTTATTACAACCAAAAAAAAGACCTCAAAAGATCTAATTTTATTTTATTTCATTTTTGTTCTCCTTCTTTCTATGTACAAAAAACAAATTAAAGATTGCTTAAATTAAAGTTTATAAAAACAAACAGAAAAAAAAAAAAACAAGAAAAAACAAGAAAGCAAAATTTTATTTAGAACAATTACCAAGATTTTCCAGATTTCAATTCAACTCTCTAAAAATTATCTTTAGATTTTCCTTCAATTATTTCAACAATGATTTTTTTTTCTAAGTTTCTTTCGTGACTTCATTTCGCCGTGTTTTTTTTACAATTAAAAATAAAATAATCATACGTTTTTTTTTTTAAAGAAAATCTGCGTCAGAATTCTAAAAAAACAAAAAATAAAAAAACGATAACGTGTTTGAAATTAAATACAATTTCTATAATTTTTCTTTAATACCAAAAAACAAAAAAAAAAAAACAAAAATGATGATATATTCGAATTTTATAATTTAAGAAAATAATTTAACGCATCTTTCAATTTATCTTAAAATTTTCAGATTTATGCAGAGCGTGGTCAAGTTATTGAATCAAAAATTTTTATGGTTCGGCTTTAATATTTTAGTGTAATTAAAAATGTTTTTCTTACAGATTTTCTGTTTTGTAGCTTTGTTTTTCTTTTGTGATCGATTTTGCTATTTTTAGATTAAGAAGAAAAAATCTATAAGAAAAAAGGATCATTTGAAAAAATCGATTTCTATTTTTATATGGATATGGATAAGGTTTGTGGCTTGATACTTGATACTTTTTGTTTTTTGTTTTTTTTTGTTTAAATAATTATTATTAGTATTATTTTATTTGATTTTTGGGAAGTTATTTTGCACACAGCCTAAGTTTGGTATTAAGGGAAGAGCTCAGGACCAGGATCAAGAATGGGATTCGAACCCACAACGCTTAGCACGATGAACAAGTTGCACTATTTTTTATCCATCCAAAATTCTAAATTACTTCAATAAAGATAAATCCGTTTTTTTTTTCTTTTTTTCTTCTTTAAAGGGTATTTCAAATTACGCAGGAGAATTTTAAAAGATATTCGTCGTGTACTATCATTTTTTTCCAAAAACAACAAAAAAAAACTACGAAATCAAATAAAATAAAAAAAATGATAGGAATTATTTTTTGAAAATCGAATAGAAATATTTGATTATATAAAAGAAAAAAAACCCCCCTGTTAAGCTAGAAAATATTAAAAATTCCACTTATAAAGAAAATTAATGTTTAAAGTTCAGTTTGCGTGTTAATAAATTAATTTTCCAATAAAATAAAATGTTTAAATCAATTTTTTATTTATTTTGCATTCTTATGAATTTTACATTAGGCTTAAATGCACTTTGATTATCGACACTTTCAAGCGTTAAATATTTCTTAAAATATGTAAAAATTTTATCAAAAACTTCTTTTATATCGTATTTTAATTTTCATTTTTATTTTTATTTTTATTTTTTTTTTTTTGTGAAAAAAAGTGATTATGAGAAGTTCCAGGATAAATTCCCTAGATGCTCAAAAATAAAATCTTTAAAAAACAGTTCGTAGTTTACTTTTTTTTTAAATGCTAATTTATGTTGTAAAAGTTCAAAAGAAATTTATTTTTTAGTATATAAATCAATAAATTGATTGATAAGTGTCGTGTAAAAAATTATAAATTAAATCCATTGATTTCTTTTTTTTTTTGTTTTTGTTTTTAATTACAAAAAAAGAAATAAGTAAATTCTTTTTTGTTTTAAATATCTTTCACGTTTCGTAAGATTCTTTTAGTATTTATCAATTTATTTATTTATTTTTTATATTTTATGTAATTTCGAAAAAAAAACGATTTTAGAACCCTGTGATTTTCAATTAAATTAGGGACAAGAAAAATTCTGCAAGAAAAATAATGAAAAAAATTTTTTTTTTTATATACATATCACAATTTTATATGTTTTTTTTCTTTTTTCTTTTTGTTCGATTTAAGCCGCCATATAATTTAGTAATATAAGTGAAAAAAGAAATGGAAATACTAAAACAAATTCCAAAAAACAATTAAATTTTGTATTGAGAAAAAAAGAAAAACAACAATAACAACAACAACAACGAGACTCGAGGAAGTTTCGAGTTCGAGTCGAGGTCATGATCAGTTCGAGTGCGTAAATTTGACCACGAAAATTAAAATTTCCCTTTAATTTTTCAATTCCTTGTGAACATTTGACGCTTTTACGGTTTGTTTTTTTCTTTTCTTTTCTTTTCTTTGTTAAATCTTTCAGAATTTTGACACTCAGATTAAAACTTTTGGATATGTACCTTTTTTTTTTTTACCTGATTATTTATTTATTTATTTGTTTTTTTGTGTGTTTTCTTCGTTTTTTCTTGTTTTAGATTATTTTTCTTTAGTTGTTCTTTTCGTTTTCTTGTTTTTGTAGTAGTATTTAATTTTATTATTATTGTAGTTCTTTTTTTTGTTTTCTTTTTCTTTTCTGAAGGAAAGTATAGTAATAGATATTTTTATAGCTGTAATTTATGAGTATAACTTTTCAATCCCATATAAAAGGAATATTAAAGCGATTGAACAAAAAAAATGTTTTCTAATTTATTTTTATTTTTATTTTCAGGTTTGTTTTTTTTTTGTTTTTTTCTTTGTTTTTTTTTTTTTTCTGGAGCAATGGAGCAAATCGGAAGAGGAGGAATTTGAATAGATTTTTAGGTAAATGGACTATGGCATTAAGGCCAGGATATAAAAAGGGAAATGAATAGTACAAGCCCTTAATTTCTATGGATCGATAAAATCGATCATATTTTTAAAAGTGGCAAAACATGTCACTTATGTCCAACAAATTGAATACGGTGATACATTTAAGCAAAAATTGAGCATATATTTTTTCTTTTCTTTTTTTTTTTACTATGTTATTACATGTTTACATGCTGACGAAAAAACAAAACATATATATTTAAATTTATTTTTTTATTATTATTATTATTCTTTTTTTTTTGATTTGATTTGATTTTATAATAATTTTAAAATAATAATAATAATAAAACAATGGAAAATTATAAAATTCTATAAGTGTGTAGACTAAAAACGATTTCGAAATTATTGTAATCATTCAGCTGAAGGAGGTTTATACAGTTCCAATTGAATATTTATTTATTTATTTATTTATTTATTCATTTACTCATTTAAAGAAAACAAAACAAGAAAAAAAACACAACACGAAAAAAGTTAAAAACAATTCATTCTTGTACAAAAAAAATAAAATAAAATAAAAATTAAAATAAACGTAAATACAATACGTTCATATATAAAAATTGTAAACGCTTTCTCTCTTTAAATAAAATTTTTTTAAAACAAAAAAAAATCGTTAAAAATCACTTCGTTGAGTTAGTGCTGGGCGTATTACACCATATTGATATTTTGTTTGTTTGTTTGTTTTCTTTTTTTTTTCTTTTTTCATTTCTTTTCATTTTTCTTACAATTAACTACTAATTAAATTACTTAGTTTCGCTATTTTTCTGTTCATTTTTTTTTGTTGCTTTTTTTTATCTTTTTTTTTTACATACAAGGAACATAGAAATTGCAATTATAGACCTGTCTTTTTAAAGATTACAATATTTTGCTGTTTTTCGAAAAAAATACACACGATGATGTGCACGATTTCTTGTAATGAATTCAGTTTTCCCTTATTTCTTTGGGTTTTTTCTTTTATTTATTTGTTTTTTTTCTTTTTACTTTTACTTTTATATTTTTCTTCAATTCACTTTCTTTATTAAAAAAAAAATTTTTTCTTCTTTATTATTTTTAGTTTTTTTGAAAATGTAGTTGAGAAATTACTTCGACTAGATTCCTTTTCCTGCTTCTTCTGATTTTATACTTTTCTTTTAAAAATCTTATAATCATAATTAAAAAATTAAAATAATAATAATAATATTAATAATAATAAAACAAATAACTAAAATATTCAAATATATCAAGATACAAGTTTATGTACAGTTGAACACTTTTTAATCGTATGTACTGTACAAATTTTTATATATTGAATTTTAATAAATTTTAGTTTAGCAGATTTATAAGGGGACAGTCTAGTCTGGGAGAGGATCAATTGGCGATTATTTTTATTCCATCCAAAAACTACTTTTATAAGATACTATAGAAAGTTTTGTTTCTGTTTTTCTTAAAGAAAACGAAAATAATTAAATATTCCAAATCACATATAATTAAAAAAAAGATTAGGTATACTTTTTCAAATAATAAATTACTACAAAAAAAAAATAAATGACTTGTCCTTTAAAAAAATGTTCCATACAAAAGAATTTAAAATAAAAATCATCAACAAAAAAGAAAAACTAACTTCATATAACTTAATAAAGTTAATAAAAATAGGGGGGGGTATCAAATTTTTTATTTCGATCTAAATTATCACAAGATGAATAACAACAATAATGATAAAATAAATTTATATAAACAATACTCGCTCTCTAATTTAATATTTGAATTATTCGAAATTTTTTGATACCACCTTTTCGAGCCCAGTCGATAGAAAAACGCATAAGACTTATATTTTATTTTTAAACTATAACTTTTTACTTTATTTTAATATAATTTGGTATATTAGAAAATAGGAAATGTGTAATAAAATTTCAATACTTTTACTAAAGTCAAAAAGGACAGTATAAGACCGATATAAAAAAAAAAAACATTATAAATGTAACCAAATTTGAAATGGTATTAAAAATATTTACCAAAAGAAAAAGAAATACAACGTACTAAAATGTGAAACACTTTTGACGAGATCTGAAAAGATTTATATTTTATTTATAATTCATATTTAATATTTAAATCATATTTTATTTTTTGTCTACCAGTTTTTTTTTTTCAACGCCTTATTAAAGGCATTGATAATGCGAAAATTATAATTTTAAATCGCCCAAAAAAAAAAGAAATAATAATAAATAAATAAACAAAATTGATGTCCACTCTTCAAACCGGACTGTCCCCTTAATAACAGGAAAAATCGAAGATAAAAAAAGGAAATCCCATCTTGGCCTCTGGTATAAAATAACGTATAAAATAATGACGTCGTATTCTTCTCATTTTAATACCCTTAATATGGCGGGTATTTTAATATTTATCAAAATCCCCCATAACCGATATCTGGTTTAATACGATCGAACATCGATGGATGGTTTGATAAGTAACCAGCAGCAGGATGTGTTGGATGATGACCCGGTTGAGGATAGCTAGCAGTATTACCATATCCATAGGGATAATTTGGACTTGGCATGTGGATACTCGGGGGCGGACCCACAGGACTATACCCGGTATAACCGGTATGCTGACTATAAGGATGATATAGGGGATTGACCGGTACAGGCATATGGGGCTCCATATACATCGGATTACTACCCGAACTAGCGCTACCAATGTGATGTGGTGAAGTTGCCATCAAATTTGTATGATAAGAGCTAGTTGGATAATTATTAGATGTTAGACTGCTTACAGAAAAATTACTAGATAAGCTGCCATATGTGCTTGTATTCGATGTAGTACAATTAGTGGCAATGGAATTGCTTGAAAAATTTTGATTCGTATAATGCGGTGATAGCATTGAACTGTTTGGGGTAGCTGATGGTGATGATGTATTCAATTGCATATTATTTTGATAGCTAGAATATAGACAATTATTTGAATATTGGTCATTCGGATCACAAAGTCTAGCATCAGTATTTGGTGGTGGTATATGATTCGGTGTTGTTGTACCATCACTATCAGACATTGTTGGAATTTGATCAACTAATGATTCAAGACCCGAAAGACTTTTGGACGCAACATCTGACATTTGTAAATTTTGGTTGCTACTATTTGTTGTCTGCTGTTGGCTAGATTGAAATCCATCACTACCATGACCATCATTTGAGCTTCCTGCACTAACCGACATATAACTATTATTTGATCCTGGATTCCTATATGGTGGATAACCACTTATATGACCACCTAAATGTGTACCAGTCTGTTGTTGTTCGCTTATTGTCGATGCAGGACTAGAAAAACGTAAATCATTCGGATTTGTATCATCCGCTTGCATACTACCCGGTGGATCAAAATCAGGTGGACCAAGACTTGGTGATGTCGGTGTTGGTGATTCACCTAAATGCTCAGAAGATATAGCCGCTGATATTTCAGATGATAAATCAGAATGTGGGGTATATTGTTGTGGAGGAGGTTGTTGCTGCTGTTGTTGTTGCTGTTGTTGCGAGGCTTGTTGATGATATGATTGATGATGCTGTTGGTGGGCATTATGATGATGTTGTCCTGTTCCCATTTGATGATGTGGATGATGATGATATCCACTATTACTACTGCCATTTGTATTATTGATCGGTGGGGTAGAAGCATTCATACCAAGCGGACAATAGGAACCGACCGTGCTCGGTGAATGCATAGGTGGTGAAAATAGACGTTGTTGTTGGCTTAAACCGCCACATAATACCCCTATACCACCACCATTTGGACTATTATGATTCATATCAGAATTATTAATAGCTTCTAAACCGTTTGTCATACCGTTATTGCTACTAGTATTACTACTACCGTTCAATAACGTTGGACGCATTAATCCCATACCATTTGTATTAGCACCACCCCCATTTAATATATCCCCTGTTTTAATCTTTTTCGGTCGACCGCGCTTTTTTTTCGGTATTTCTCCATTACTACAATTATTCATGGTACTTAAATTTAAACCGTTATTACTACTATTACAACCATCTGTCGTATTTAATCGTCGTACATTGATTTTAGCATCCTCACAACCATCTAGACCTTTGATCTTTTTTGGCCGACCACGTTTCTTCTTACCTGGCTGCAATAGTTCAGTATTTTCACCTAGGCCGCCACAATTTTGCACCTGCATCTGTTGTTGCTGCTGCTGTTGTTGCTGCTGTTGCTGTTGTTGTTGCTGTTGTTGTCCTCCCATACCGGAAGCATTTTGGGCCGCCGTATTCGATAAGTTACAATTACTTAAATCTGTTATATCGGAATAGCCTAAATTATCAGCTTTTGGTTCCGGTTCACAGCACTGTTTATATTTTGGATCACTGAAAACACATTCAGATTCATCAATGTGCGGTATTAAACCGTTCAAGTAATCTCGGAATTTTTTAAGGGCTGCATAAAATGGCACTTTATCAGCGGCACGAGGCAGTTGAGCACAACGTGCTGACGATGACGGCATCACCCACATGTACTATAAGAAAAAACCGAAAAAAGAAACGAAAAGAAAAAACAAAAATTTATATAATGTAATTTGTCATTTTTTCTACTCTAGATTTAATAGTCGAAAAAACAAAACTAGTTTTGTGTACATTTTCAGATTAATCTTGTTAAAACGGTTGGTTTGATTACCCGTACCGTCAGTATGGTAAGTAGAAAAAAAAGGATAAACAAAATCAACACTTTAGAATTTCGAAAAAATTGGTTTAACATGCGTGAAGAAAAATCAATTCATTTTAAATCTTCCAAAGTCCTTAATTCTAGAGATTCTACAATAAAAATTTTAAGAATTTTGTCTTTTTCGTTTTGTGATGGCAAATTTTTGGATTTGAAGGCATTTATTGAATAAAAAAAAAAAAATACAAAACAGTACAACTTTTCTAATTAGTACACCATTAAATATGCACACAAAAAACAAAAATTGGTCATTTTGAATCTATCGAATAGGAAATTATGAATTTAATCAAAATGTTTGAATTGATATTTTTAATGTTACAAAATGGACTATCGAAATTCAAAATTTTCAATTCATTTTTATTTCTATTTTTATTTTATTTTATTTTATTTTTTTAAATTATAAATTTCGAACTTACGGTATTTGTTCCCTCGATGCATTCCGGTTGTCGTCCAAAATTAAAATCTTTTTTACCCGAAAATACTTCAAATATAAGTTTACCATTAAAAACGGCAATTTTCGGTCGAAATTTTTTCAATTTATCGAGCAATGTTCGACAACCTTCTTTAATTTCTTTTCGTGTTAAATCTGCTGATCCTTTAGTAGCACGTTCTACCATATTTGTAAAACCAATTCCAAAATCTAAAAGTTTGTAATCCTCTTCGGCGGTCATTTGTTCTCGTGTTAAACCTGAAAGGTATAAACATTTCCAAAAATGGTTTCCAGGACCAGCATAATGATGGCCCTTATATGCGGCAAATAGGCCTGGATTTATACCAATCTGAAAGTTAGAATATATAAAAAAAAAAAAGAAAAAAAAAAATAAAATAAAATCAGTATGATCATTGGATAAAAAAAAAAACAAAAAAAAAACTAGAGAGATATAAAAGAAATAAAATCGAAATTACACTCACGATTATTATATCCAAGTTATTGGCCAAGTGATCAGGCAAGGTCCGTTTTGAGACCTCCTCTTCTGGCATACCATTGAAACGATCATGCTTTTTCCGTTCCTTATGGACGACAGGTTTTAAAATACCATTTACCATTGTTCTATAAATAATTATTATATAAATATTAATAGTAATATTAAATTATATAATTTTTATTAACATACCCATTATCTTCACGAATTTTCTTTTTCCTTCCACGTTTTTTAGGACCTGTAATATCCGGTAAACCCTGGGGATTTTGCATACCACCACCAGTTGGACCCATTATTTGTCCACCGAGTGGTACCAATTGCCCAGCCGACATTAGACCAGAACCACCAGCTCCCATAGTACCACCAGGTGGTCCAGTCGGATGATGTGGATAACCCTGTTGCCTTATAGACAATGGACCACCAGATGGTGACATTAATTGTATACTATTATTTAATTCATCATCAATAAAATTATATGGATCATCGACTGTTGATGCCTGTGGCGGTGGTATCTCACATTTTGGCAGGATTACATTTGAATGGATTTGATGTTGTGGGGTCATCGAATGGGAGGATGCATGTGAACTGGGTGTTAGAACATCACCAGCACTGGTCTCATACCCATCGTCTTGGCTTTCATGTTTAACGGTCGGTGATAGTCTTTAAAATTGATAAAAAATCATTTTAAATTTAATTTTTAGTATTTCATTTATTTTATGATATTGGCAGCTGAAACCAATTCAACAGTTTTTAAATATCTACTCTAATTATGAATATAAGATTTTTTTTAAATTATTAAAATTGATCAAAACTCTTTTTGAAATCCTTAACAATTTTGTAAAAATCATTTTTCATATATTTTTAATTCATTTAAACTGTGAAATAAGTTTAAATCCTTAAAAACAGAAAAACTAAAAAGGAAATATTTGAGTTTAGTTATTTTAAAATTCGTTAAATTTTAATTCATCACAATTCTACAAGATTTCTTTAAAATTCTTTATTTTTATGGATCTTCGCCTTATTTAATTCTACGATTTTTGTTTTTATTTTCCCTGTAATTGGATAACAAGGAATTTTATTGGAATTTTCTAAGGTAATTATTTAAAATAATAATCTAAAAATTTGAAAAACTTATTTAAAATCTTATTTTTTAATTTAACTATTAAATACAAGTTCAATTTCGTTATAAAATTCAAGTAATTTAATTTCGATTTGTTGATGAAATTAATCAAATCAAAAAACAAAAAAAAAATTCTATAGTAATTTAAAAAGTACAAAATTTGAAATAAAAAATATTAGTAACTAATTCAAAACTGGAGTTTCGTAAAAGAAAACAACCAACCTCATAATTATGGTAGTTTTGTTTAATTAAAGTAAAATAATAGTGAAAATTAAAATAAATTATCACAATCGTTTTTCTATTTTGGAAACCGAATTAATTTTTAGAGTTTCTTGAAATTTATCGTAAATACCGCCATTTTGTAAAGAATTAATTAGAAAAACTGACCATACTTTAACAAAATCCCTACTTAATAATAAATTAATAAATAAAATTGTTAATTTTCATTTATTTTTCATGAATTTTTAGAGATATCCATCCCACCGTTCAAAGGGAACTTTTCTACGGACCAGGATTTTCTCTTTTATTTATTTGTAATTTTGTTAATGCTTAATTTATTCTTAATAAAATAAAAAAGAAAAAAATGAAGAGTATATTTAAAAATAAAAAATTAAGACAAATTAAAACTATTGTAAATTAAAAAGTAAAATCAAACAAGCAAAGAGAAAAGAAAATGGGAAAAAATAAAATTAAAAACTAAATTAAAAACTAAATTAAATTCTGTTTTTTTTTATAAATGAGATTTTTTATTAAAGACACTAGGATTTATTACTTTTATATAATCCTAGAAATAATTAAAACATTTTATTCCTACTAAAAAACAAATGGTTAATTTAAATCGTCCATATATTCATACTTTACTTATTTATTTATATTATTATAGGAATTTAAAAAAAAAACATTGTTTTTAAGGTAAAATATTAATTTTTCGAAAAGTAATAAAGATTTGAACAAACAAAAAAGAAAACAACTAAAATTCCAATGCAAAACTCAACATTATTTGATTGAAATAAAAACACAAAAAAAGGAGCCATAGAATAAACTAGTATTAATTAATTTATTTAAACTAAATTTTATAATTAGTTATAGTGTAAAATTTAATTCGTTTCATAATTTTGAAAACATTCCGAGTATTGATTCTTAGGATATTGTTCCGGGAAAATTGTGTTATCTTATTTAGGGATAAATGTTGTTAAAAATAAAATTATAATTGTAAAAAAACGGCTTAATAGCCCAAACCCTTAAATAAGTATTCAACATTTTAAAAATAATCAAATCTAGCCAAATATTTGGCAGCCGATGACGTCATTGGAATACAACTCTTGAAAAAAGCGAAATTCTACGCGACTTATAATTAATAATAACTTTTTGTAATTAAATAAACATTAATAAAATAAATAAATAAATAAATAAATTGTGAAAAAAGTAATTCATAAAAATATGCGGATTAAATCAAATTAAATCGAACGAAGTCCAGTTTAAAGTGTTTTTAAATATTCTTGAAAAATGATTCATGAAATTTTATTTAACCAATTGATTTGAATCAAAAATATTGACAAGAATTTAAAAAAAAAAAAAGAAAAGACAAAAACTAAGAGAATCAAATCGTAATAAGTAAATTGTGTTCAAATTAAATAAAAATTCCGACGATTACTAAAAACCCTTCGAAATTAAAATCGAGTCAGCCTTGAATAAAATTATATTTATTTATTTTTATTACGTTCATAAGCATCTTTTAGCCCCTTTTGGATTGATTCCTTTTGATTTTCTAAAGATTTGTTTTCGTTTCTTCTCGGGAGAAAGAAAAATAAAGTTGAAATGAGCTTTCGTAAAACAAGGACTAAAACGTTTTCCCATGTTATGAAAGGATTAAAGAGACCAAGGTCTGTCAATGCAAGGTTCAAATTAAAAAAGACGAAAATAAAATAAAAAAACAATAGATATTAAAAATAACGCACTCTATTCTTAGAATTTTCGCAAAGACAGGGGTCAATGACCTACAAAAAGTATAAGCAAGTAAAAAAACCACAGTAGATTAAATTTATACTTAAAGTAAAAATAACATAAATAAAAATTACTATTACTTACTAAATTTTGGAAATATTTATTTATATCCATTGTTTTCATTTTGTTTTTTTTTCTGTTTTTCTTTAGTTAAAAAGGCAGGAATGTGGAAAATGTGGGAGTAGATTAAAAGATAAATAAAGCAAATCAAAAATATTCATTCACACAATTTTTTACTTATCTATAAATTTTATAAGTTTACACATTTTAGAATTACATTCGAAACATTTAAAAGAAATAAAAATAAAAATAAAAATAAAAAACATTCAAACATCAAACAAAGCAAATTAGAAATTCTCATTCAACTTAAATCTATGCCTATTTTTATTGATAGTTAACTATTATTAATTTTTTTTTTGTCTTTTTTGAAAATGAAATTAAAATAAAAAAATAAAAAAAAAACAAAAATTCAGCTGCCTTAAGATTGCTCCACAGCCCCTCAACAATCGGGGAGGGAAGGCTCCAGATACTTACAGTTTGTATCTATTGCTAGGGTCATCATGACCCTCATCGATCATGAGGTCATCGATACAGGTCATCGGGTGACTCTGTTGCTGATGATGATGCTGTTGCAGATGCATCTGCGGCTGAGCCTGCTGATGGAATGGATGATGATGATAATGATGTTGTTGTTGCATATGTCGTTGCTGTTGCTCTTGTTCATGTTGCTGTTGCATATTGTGACCCTGTTCAGATGTAGGAGGCGGTATATGACCCTGATCATGTTGCATCTGATGATGATGATGTTGTTCTGGATTATGTCGCATTTGATTCATCTGTTGCTGATGCTGATGATGCTGTTCATGTTCATGCTGTTGATGCAACATATGATGATGTTGCTGCTGTTGCTGTTCTTGATCTTGTACCTGTAACGGTTCATGTTGCTGCCGTTGCTCGTGTCTTAAATGCTGTTCATGTTGACCATGATGTTGATCATGTTGCATAGGATGTGGTTTACCATAATTTGTGTGTATCTGATGCATATGCTGATGATGATGATGATTTAATTGGGCGCTAATTAAATTCATTGGCACATGATGATTGCCAGCTGTTGATTGTAACGGTACAGTTGCCGGCATACCTAGGGTATTATCACCGATCATCTGCTGCTGTTGCTGTTGCTTGCTGTTGTTGTTATTGTTGCTGCTACTGTTGTCACTTGATAAACAACTATGATGATGAATAGACTCCATGTTCGTTAGATGCTCCTGAGATTCTTCTTCTTCTTCTTCTTCATTCAACATGGTGTCCTGGTCTATCACTTGATTGTCATTAAAATCGGCAGCCGTTTCGGCAGCCTTACTACCTGTATCGTTATCGTTATTACTATCACAACCATCTGTTTGATTAACTCTATATTCATTTGGATGCTCAGCATCCCGACTAGGATCACTGTTGTTGTTGTTACTGTTGTTGTTGTTGTTGTTGTTGTTGTTGTTGTTGTTGTTGCTGCTGTTGTTGTTGTTGTTGTTGTTGTTATTGTTGTTGTTGTTGTTGCTGCTGTTGTTGGTGTTATCTGATGCCAGTTCTCTAACATCAGCCATTTGAACATCATTAAATTGATCGGATATGCAACAGGATGAATTATTTTCTGTTGGTGTTACAATCTGTTGAGATTGTTCATTCCTGCCGCCTCCGCTTCCGCCGCCACCACCACCACCGCCGCCGCCGCCACCCCCACCATCATTACCTGGGATTTCGGCTAATGTTGACGATGATCTGGACATATCATCCTCATCATGATCTTGTTCCATTGCCTGTGGAACAGCTGATGGAGGTGGTGGCGGTGCTGATGTTTGAACAGGTGGTGATGGTGATGATATCGATGATGGTGACATTGGTGACACCCTAGATTGAGATCCCATCTCATCTTGAATTGGTGATGATGTATCCTGTTGACTTCCAGGATCACCATGAAGAGATGATATTGATAATGATGCACTAACTATAGTCTCTGGGCTCTCATTATTATTATTGATCGTTGTTACACCTGTTGTAATTGATTTTGTTGTTGTTGTTGCTGCTGCTGCTGTTGAACAATCATCCTGTGGTAATACTTGTGTTGCCACCATTGGTCCAGGGCCACCACCTGTAATCATTAATGGATCTATTGTTGTTGGCGTATTCAATTGGTGGGCATGCGGATGCTGTTGTTGCTGTTGTTGCTGTTGTTGTTGCTGTTGCATTAATTGCGGTGGTGGTGATAACACCTGTAAAGGTGGTGATATAGACGCTGATGAGCTCGGCATCGGAGATGTTGACGTTGATGATGATAATGGTGATGTTGATGGCACCGGTGGAACAGGGGGTACCGATGTTGCCGATGCTGCCGATTCCATCACACTTGCTGCTCCTAATAATGTTGCACTCTCACGAAATAATGTTGCTACCTGCATTTTTAATCACTATTTTTTCTTTTTTATTTATTTATTTATTTATTTATTTTCTCAGGTGTTATTTTTTGCGGCTATTGAACACTTTATGATTTTAATTTTATTTTCTTATATTCTCTCAATATAATTTTAATAGATTTAAATTCACAAAATTTTTATTTATACTGCTGCTTTTTAATAGTCGATTTTATGTTCTTGTTTTTATGAGCATTGGACAGAGTAAAGAAAAATTATAAAACTTTTGTGAAGTCATTTTTTCTTGTTGTTGTTGCTGTTGTTGTTGTTGTTTAATTTAACTTTATTAACTTTATTTATTTTATATTTTCATATGACTATTGTTGCACCGTGTTGAAGGAACACAAATTAATTTATTTTATTAAATTTACTATTATTATTATTAATATTATTATTATTATTCTTTTTTTCTTGTTGTTTTTCTTTTCTTTTTGTTTCTCTTCTTTAGTTTTCACCCCGTGATTTTGGTGGATGCAAAAATTATTGAAAAACTATATTGAAACATAATAAAGAGGAAGAATTATGTACATATCACAAATTCGGAGAGTAATTGTTATACAAGAAAAGGAACAGTGATTTATAAAAATTTATTTGATTTAATTCTCGTTTCTTTTTTCTTTTCTTTTCTTTTCTTTCTTTCTTGTTTTTCCTTTTTTTCTGTTGTTTTTTTTTTTTTTTTTGTTTTTCCTTTTTTTCTCCTTGTTTTCTTCTAATTATTCAATTTTAATTGCACATTTCGCCCACGACGAAGAACAAACAAATCTCCTTTCGGATATTTGGAAGCAAAAAAATCTCAACACACTTCAAATTCGAGAATTCACTGGTCACTGGTCAATGGTCGTTGGATCCTGGTGAATGGGATGAGCGTCACTTATTTCCCTTTTTTTTTTAATGTTGTATTCCCTTTTTTGTATTTTTTGCCTCCTGGTTTTTTCGTTTTTTTTGTTTTTCGTTTTTTTTTCTTTTTTGTTTTCTATTGGAAGGAATAGGCCAGACAACGGTTTGAGGAATTCCTACGGAACACGGTGATGCACTTTTAATTTGCTCGTTGTTGTTGTTGCTGCTGTCGTTTTTGGCCACTCCGTGGGAATTTATTTAGTATTATTTATTTATTTTAATTACTTTTTGCACTTTTCTCACCTTGATAACTAATTTTATTTTATTTTATTTTTATTTTTAGATTATCCCAGAAGAAGCACAAATCACTGCTCACCGGAAAAAAATTTCATTTTCTTGTTGTGCAGAATTATTATAATTTTTTTTTTTTTTCAAAAACTATAACCAAAGAAAAAAAAGGTTCCACTTCATATTTTTTTTTTTTATAAATAATTACTTTTCTCTTCTCTCTTCTTCTTCTTATTATTTTTTTATTATTTTATTTTATTTTTTTTTTTAATAATTCACCATATCATAATTTCACAGATCCCACCCTCTCGGTTCACTTCCCCTCAACGGAGGGTTATGTATCATGGTAACTGTTTTGTATACAACATAAAAATTGACATGATTTATTTTAATGATTTGTTTATGTTTTCATTTGCGGGCCAACTTTTGCTCCTGTTTGCTCCTTGAAAAGTGTTTACACATCCTGTGGGAATTTTTAAACCATTTTAAAATAACACAAAATGTTGCACACACTTTCACAAAAAAGCAAACAAAAAAAAAAAAAAAACGAACAATAAAACAATTCACTGCTACTGTTTTTTGTTATCCTAAATTTTCAAAATCTTTTTTCGCGGTTAATTCTCGAAATTCCTTAAACACTGAATTTTTTATTTATAATTTTATCCGTTTTTTGTTTTTATTTCTTTATTTAATTTTTCGGTTTTGAATTAAAAAAGAAGATGATAAAAAAAAAAATAATAATAATAGGAATTTTTTTTTCACTTTATACGAAATTATGTCCACTACTATTTTTAATGAATATTTATAAAAAGAAAAAAAAAACGAAAAAAAGGTATTTCCGAAATTTTGTGTAGAAATTTTTTATAATTTAAATTTATTGCCTCTTTTTCTTTTTTTATTATTATTATTGTTTTTTTTTTTTAAATTCTTTTAGTATAATCGAACTACCGGGAACGCGCGGGATTGTGTGATTAAATCTCGTCACTTAATCCGGTTTTAATTTTTAAATTATTATTTGAATTAGTTTTGGATTTTTGTTGGTTTTTTTTTTTTTGGGGGGGGGCGCCCATATAAATATATATTTTTTCGAAATGTCGAAATAACAACAATAAGAAAAAAAAATGGAAAAATGCCTTTAGTAACACTTTTATATCGGCCTGATCTCCTTAATTAATGATTTTTCTCCCTGTTTTTTTTTTTATTTATTTTCTTTTTGTGTGGGCTGGTGTATTGGGATGTGTAAACTTATCTGCCGTCGTATACATTTGTATATATATAAAAATATATACATGTTTATATAGCGGGCAGGTATATACAAGAGCTTTTAATATAAAACGTGAACCTGTATTTACTTTTATGTAGCTTTTTAGCAACTTTCTTATATACCGTACGCATATGTACAAACTTTGCTGATGCACGCCTGATGTGCTGTTTATGTTTTTTTATTTTCTATTTTTCGTTTTTTTTTTAACTTATTTCTTTCATATAGTGATAATGTAGGGTGGCAATGAAAGGTGGCATATTATGTATATACTCGCTTGTATATAGCAACACGTACATACATTTATATTTACCAAAAAATAAAATAAATAAATAAATAAATAAATAAAAAAAGAAAAAAAAACTCAGAAATATTTTAGTTCGCGGCTTCAATAATTGACAGCGCAAAAAGGAAGATTCATTAAAAGTATTCTCGCACAATTACTCAATTTAGAAATAATTATGAATTAAATACCAACAAACTAACAAAATAATTATAGTAAAAATATTTTTGTAATGAAAATAAAATTCCATAGATTTAATTTAACATTTTTAAATTATTTGCCATTACCAACCACTGAGATCTATGAAAATAATTAAAATTTTTAAATTGGCCCCACTAAATACTGTTGAAGTAGCATATTTTTAAAAAACAAAAAGTTAGAACTGGGGTGAATTTGGTGAACATTTATTAGGAAAAAAAGATTAATTATTTTATAGTTTTTCTATAAAAAAAAAATCTATTGGAAACATTATAATTAATTTTGTGATTAATATTTCAGTATAAAATAGCCAAAATATTCATTTTATCTTGAGTTTACTTGTTTTCTTTTTAAAAAAATTTATGCGGGTTTTTTCTTTATCGATTTTGAATTATTTTTTCTATAACAAACATTTAAAATAATACAAGCAAGAAAATAGAAGTGAAAATTACAAGTAGAAAAAAAAGAAAACATAAAATAGCGAAAATAATAATAATAAAATTAATTAAAAAAATTAAAAATAGAACAAAAATCAAAATGCAAGTAGTAGAAAGTTAGGAAAAATGAAAAAAAAAACCAAATATAAGTGAAGAATAATGCATAGATAAATTATAAATTAAAAATAGAAATAAAAAAGTACTGATAATAAGAAAAATACTTAGGAAAACAAAAGGGATTTAAAATAATTTTAAAGAAAAAAAAAAAAATTGCGTGCCTACAAGTGCGTTTTTTTTCTATTTTTATTTATTATTTTACGTAGCAGCTCTTTGTCGGGATTATTGAAAGAATTAAAATAAAAAGAACAATTAAAATAGTAATTCAAAATTAATTACGTAATTACCCACGTGCTCTTGTTCCCCTCAGACCTGTTTAAGATTGAGAACCTTCCAAGAAAACCGATTTCTTCCTTAATCTTCAACACCCCTCCGCTAACCCGGCCGTCATAAGGAAACTACTTTGAAACACTTTTGTATCCGTCAAAAAAAACAAAAAAATAAATAAATAATAAAAATAGAAAAAATAAATAAAGAAAAAGACAAGAAACGAAAAAAGAAAAAAAAATAATTTTCTTCTATTTTTCTTATTTTTTTTTTATAAGAAATGCACTCAGCATACCTCTAGAACCCCTCAAAATCCGCCGCCCACGTGATATCGAGGAGAATAAGGAAAAATACGTGCGCCTCTGTTTTCTCCGTTATGTTGCAAAATTTTATTGCTAATAAAAATTGATTTTTTATTCACGCAACAGGATACACATTTCCATGGAAAACCGTTAACCCGCGAGGGCGGGGGAGGGGGGGAGCGCAACAAGTCGATTTGTAGCGAGACCCTGTCCTATTGAAATCAAAGGATGCCCCGAGTAACGGCGGCGTCGAGGGGTAAGGAGTCAGGGCTTTCAGATTCAACGGTGACGATGAACAATGACGTCGTCGACGACGGCGGGAATTGCGAAAGACGACCCTATTTTTTGTTTGTTTGTTTGTTTCTGTCGAAGAGTTACATTTCTTTTTTTTTTTTTTAAATCTTTCAATTAAGATTTTATCCTTTAAGTTCCTTTTTTCTTTCCTTAGAACTCCCCCACAGGGTGGCAGGGGAGGGCCGGAAGAAGTTTGGAAGTGGCGAGTGGGGGGATTTTAGTGTTATTCCCTCCCCCACCCACCCACTTCGAGCTTTTACAAGTAACTTCAAGTTTGTGCCGGTAGTTTGAGATTTAAAAAAAAAAAAAAAAGAAAAAAAAACAGAAATTTCCGTAAAATAATCGCGTTTTTTTTTTGTTCTTGGATTTTCATTGTTCGTTGTTTTTCTTTTCTTTTTTTCTGTCATAAGTTAAAGAAGTAATTTTGGTAATGTTTAACCATTTTTTCCTTTTGCTTTAGAATTTTCACGTGGCGAAAAAAAAAAAACTATCGTCCCAAAATTGTGATCGAAAATGAGTTATTTGTCTGTTCTCAAAATGCTTTCGAAATTGTATTTTGTGTTATTTTGATATTTTTTGTGGGTAGGTCAAAAATCGAAAAACAAAAAAGAAAGAAAACAGAGAAAAGAAAAAAAAACGAAAAATTCTCTACCAAAATATGACGGCACGTACACTGGAGAATTGTGGTCGCCGCTGCGCTGAGGTTTTTGGGTTTTCTGGTCACACCATGATTTTTTCTTTTTTACTTTTTTTTATTTCATCGTTTTATATATACAAATTTTTTTTCTTGTTTTTCATTTGTTGTTGTTTTTTTTGGTTTTTTTTTCGAGGTGTGTAATAAGTCGCCTCCTGATCCATGTGGGGATTTGCAAATGTGAAACGAAAACCGTCCAAGGAGAAAGACACCACAAGAAAAACAAAAAATACAACGGGCAAAAAAAGAAATGGAACTCTCAAAGGATCACCGACACACTTAAAAGAATTTTATTTTATATTAGCACACAAAAAACAAAAAAAAAAAAAAACAGACCCGAATGTTTTTTTTTTTCTCTTGAAAATAGTTAAAATTAAACTTGTATTTGAGTTTATTTTCGTATTTACAAAAAAAAAACAACACGTTTTAGTGTAAAACAGCAGGATTTTCCTGCAATAGTTCAAAAAACCGAAATGTACTCGGGGGGGAAAAAAAGTCCATTTTTTCCAGTTTTTTTTTTTTTTCCAATTTAGTCGTATTGGTAAAAAATTCATTTTTTGGAAAATATTTTTTTTTATAAATTTTTTCTTTTTTAATTTAGTATTTTTGGAAAAACATTTATTATTATTGTTATTATTTATTTATTTATTTATTTTTTTAAAACATTCACTAGCAGAGCTCATTAAATCTAACATTGCATCACAAATCGCGGCATTCAAGGCACTTTATAAGACACCAAAAAACCAAAAAATCAAAAAACCAAGAAACCAAAAAACCAAAAATCAAAAAAAAAAATGATAAATAAATAAATAAATAAATAAATCAAGGTACAAACAATTTTTACTACAGCAAAAGTTCAGTCTGGATTTCGGCGAAATCGTCGAAAGGAGAAGATTCAATTAGATTTATTGCGGCCCGATCAAAACAGAAATAATAGATTTAAGTAAATTACCACCTCGGCCGGAGCATGTAAATGTTCTCAAAGGGAAGGGAAGAAATTTTTATTAAAGTGTCGGCAGCGGCGGCAGCCACCGTAGAACGCACTCTCTCTCGGCACCTTTTTTTATATTTTTCGGCATTTTCGGTTGGTGTTGTTGTTGTTGTTGTTTTTCCTTTTTTTTCTTTTTTTCTTTTCTTATTATTTTATATTATTTTATTTATTTATTTATTTTTTTTGTTCTTCGGCAACAAAAGTTCAACTAAAATCCATTGCTTTTTTTTCAGTTTTCCTTCTAAATCCTCAGATTCTACGAAAAGTATTTTTGAATTTTTTTTTTTAATTCGCATAACACCGGATCACAACGAACAATTAATCGTTTAATAAAAAAGAAATTAAAAAAAAAAGAAACGTTACCGGGTTTATACAAACTTTTTACAAAAAAAGAAAAGAAAAAACTTTTCAATGGTTTAAAAATGGACATAAAATCGCCAACAAGAATGAAGTGAATAAAAAAAAATCAGAAAAAAAAAACTATCTAGAACGAGCATTATAAAAAAACTTTTTTATCTCTTATTCTCTTCCTTCGATTTTACTATTACTAACAAAATTTACTTCTTTATTAATTCATCCTTTTTAAACAAACAGTCCTTTTTTATTATTATTTATTATTTATTATTATTTTTGTGGCTCGTTTTCAATTTAATTTCTTGTTCATTTTCCTTTTTGTTTTTTTTTTATTTTATATTTTTTTCCTGCTTGTTTGTTTGTTTTGTTTTTTTTTCTTTTTTTTTATTTGTTTGTTTGTTTGTTTGTTGTTTTTTTTTTTGTTGTTTTCGTGTGTTGTTTTCTTTATTATTAATTTCCGATTTCCCGAATCAAAAAATATTGCTCGAATATCGTTTAGGAGGAACAAAAAACAGCACACACCTCTCGCGCGCGCTAACTTCACTCTCTCTTCTACGGGAAGCATTTTTAGCCTTAGTTTGTTACCCATCCATGCCAAAATCCACCTATTCCACCATTCCTTCGGTAGAGACGTGTTGTACACTTTAACTGGGGGTTTGTATACACCCCAATACAACACTAAAGTCATCATCATCGTCGTCGTCGTCGTCGTTGTGTCGTTGCCGTCGTCATCATCATCAACGTTTTGCTCCATTCGCGGAAGTAGAGAAATCCCCGGCTACATTTTTTTATATGTATGTACCAATTTTCTACAGAAACACGCAATTTATATTCTCGCATACAAAACTCTGGATTTGCACGAATAAGAAAAAGGTTCATGGTTCATTTTTCGATATGAGGATATGTTGCTTGCTCCCCAACTGATCCCCTCCTCCTTCCCACCCTCTGCCGACATGGGAAAAAAATATAAAATAAAAATAAATAAACCCCCTCCCCACAAAAAAAAAAAAAAAAATAATACACTACTATTACGGTATTTTGATTTTTAGTAAAATTTCAATACGAACGTTTTGTAGAGAGAAATATAAAAAATAAAGAACGAAACGTACCGTAGAAAGTAAGAAATTAAAAAACTAGAAAATTCTAGTGGTGTGCATTTCGATCCCGAAAGTTTCACACATCGCTCCTAGTTTAAATCTTCCGATTTTCTGAACGAAGTATATACTGCCCCCTGGCCCCCCACCCGACAGATTTCTTGGCCTACACCACTGGATGGATATTCCCTAGAGGAAATTCAACACATCGAGCTTTTTCTTAATCAGAGTTGGCTAAAAGGGGACACACCAGAACACTAGATTCCGGTGGAGGGGGGAGCGGGGATACTGTGGTTATTTTTATTTTTCTCCCTCATGCATTTCATCCGGTTCCCCAGCTTCTTTTATATACTAGAGAACAAAAAAAAAAAAAGAACTTGAGAATATTCCTCAAAAACGAAAACGGGCAAACAAAAAAAAAACAACAACGAAACTATTCCTACGGGAGAGAGATCCTACCTCGGATTGGTCAACCAGATGAGGGGAATTGGGCTTCGGGGGAGCTAAATCTAAATGGGATAGTCAAAACTTGAGCTCGTATAGCCCCCGAACACACACACATCCGAAAATCGCATTGATTAGAATGGGATGAAATGTGTGTTAGATTTTTTAGTATGAAAAAAATTGACCACATTTTCCCCATCGTTTCTGGGAGGCTCACTACACCAACGGAACTTTATATACAGGCTGTAGAAACCGCTGACCCCGGCCCCCTCCCGGGGATACATCACCAACACTAACGGAATATTTGGATTTATACTCCCCACAAGTTGACGAGAAAAGAAATTGTCGTTGGGAGGGCGGGCGGGCGAGTGGGGGTCTGGATCATAAAACAATGTTGAAGCTTTTCTCTTCCATACTAACACAACGTCTAGATGTGTAGAGACCGTGCTAGACTCACCGTGCTAGGATTTTTGTTTTAGTTTTTTTTTTTTTCCTTAACACCATTGAATAAAAAGTTTCAAAATCTTTATTTTTATTTCTCAAATTGTACAGGTTTCTCTTGGGAAGCCTGATTTTATAATGTAGGTGTGTTGTTATTTTTCTATATATTTTATTTTATTGTACTTTTTTCTTCTTAAATTCTATCGTTGCGAAAAACAAGAGAACACCGTGGAAGGGGATTGGGGAGACATTTTCTAGTAGGTCTATATTTTGACCACCTCTATTAAAGCTCACGACGTAAATTACGATGTCGATGTTCGGCCGACGATGTTTTTAGCATATGACCTTAAAAAAAATAAAATAAAATAAAAAATAAATTGAAGAAATGAATTAAAAGTAAACAAGCCATAGCAAGTATTACCCACCGGTCTACCTCACCTGCGCCCGATGCCCCCACCCCCCACGGAATGATACTCTTCAATAATAAAAGTATAAAAAAGTAGTGCAGGTAAGTGAAGCTGGAGAACCAACAAGTATCGTGGCTGGTGTCAGGTGTGGGATGCTGAATAAAAAGACGCAGATCATTTATTTATTTTATTTTCCTCCACCCACCCATCCACCCTCTCAAGTGCAATGGATAGGAAGATTATTTTACATTTTGATTTCAACATTCCACAACCAAACCCCAACAAAATTTTAAAACAAATTCCCTTCATAGGTAACCTGTTGAAGCGCACGCTTCCGTTAATTAATTCTACCTTTGATATCATGCATGGTGTACATGGTAGAAATATGAAGAAGAAAATGAAGAATAAAAATGTAACAAGGTAAATAAATTTGATTAATTTACTTTTATTTTATGGTCGCCTCTTAAACGAATAACCCAGTTAAACAAAGTTAACACGGTTACGAGGTAAAGGGTGAAACACTTTCAATTTTTATTTAGTTTCATCAATTTTTGTTTGTTTTAGTTTTTAAGTTTCATCTTCAAAAATTCAAAACTTATCTACCCAATCCCCTTCCCGATGATTTTTCTTTTGGTAGAGGAAGTTTAAGGTGACCGGAGATTGTTCTTTGGTATAGTGGGTTAAGTCACGTTCTAGTATCGTACACCTTTTTCGTGTCCCTTCACGTCACCATCTCCACCAGAGATTTGGTAGCCACACTCTCTAGCTGTTCACAACTGTCGGGTGGAGCTTAGTTTTGTTGCGATGGTATTCTAGTAACTGTCGCTGGTAAGCTTCGTAAATATATCTTAATCCATCCGTCTAGTTTTATCGGGATACGTAATCCATGTACAATCCCAGGTATATACACCGATCGTTCCGTCTGTTGAGTGAATTTCTGTTCACGATTCGTTGGCGGGGAGGTGGACCGGTACGGGGTCACAGTTTGATGTATGCCTTTTATTTTTGTACAGGCCATAGTGGGAACACAACCCAGAGCTGTAGCACACGGCATCCACGTTCACGTAGACGTTGTATGTTCATGGTCTTCGTATCCGATAGTACCTCTGGTGGTACTGCTGGTGCTGCTTAGGATTATGCTCTGTTGCCCCGCACGGATTGCCTTGTGCTTGTTTCGTGTTAGTACATAAAACACAGGTACTTTCTTAGCTTTTATATTTTGCGTGCTTATTTACCGAAAACCTCTATATATCCATTTCAGTGGGTCTATATGCTTATAGTATATAAAATATGTATGAAAGTTAGTAAACTTGGATAATATCCGGTTTTGAGGAGACCTATGTAGGCGTCTTTTGGCTCTGTCGCCTTAAAAAGAACAAGGTCGCAAAGAAAAGAAGCCCACAAAGCAGGCAAAAGCCTCGAAGAGGAATAGTGTGTGAAAAAAAAAGATGAAAAAACCAAAATAAAAATAAAATAAAAATGCAAGAACCAACGCAGAAATGACGACAACGTCTTATCAACAAAAAAAAAAAAAAAAAATTAAAATATATACCAAAAACCAAAAAAAACTTTGGCGGGGGCAGTAGCACATTCTCTTCATCGTCTACTTCTTGAATTTCTTTTTTCCCTGCTTCATCTTTGTCGTCTTCACAACTTTTACTCCATCGAATCCTAAAGTCTAAGAAGGCTTCTGACTCTTATCAGAATTGCACTCGACTGTGTTTACCGTCCACGTTTATTTATTTATTTTATTTTATTTTATTCTATTTTATTTTATTTTATTTTATTTTATTTTTTGCTAATTTTAAAACATTTAAAATAAATTCTTATCAAATAAGTAACAGAAAAGAAAAAAATTATGGATTGCAACAAATTAATAAATAAAATTCTAATTCAAAATTAATAAAAAAACGTCGCCTATATTTTTAAGAATTAAAAAAAAAAAAAAAAAACAATAAAGACATAGTTTTTCAATATTTCAAATCCTTTCACGAAGACTGTTTGTTTGAGATCCATCTCAATTTTATTCAAAAAATAAAAACAAATGAAAACAAACGAAATTTAGGCAAAATATAGGTCAGTAATAATTCGAAGAAATGCAGCATAAGACATTAAAAAAAAAAAAACCTATAAGAGAACTACTTTCAATTAAATTAAAAACTAAAAATAAAATAAAATAAGTTAGTAATTTTTTATCTTCATTTTTTAATGTTTTTTTTTCCAGTCTGGTGAATTTCGATGACGACGACAGGACCGATGAACAGGGGTCCAGTTTTTCGTTTTTGGATTAGAAAACCTTAAAAAAAATTAAAAACTTAATTCAAATATAAAAGAGCAGAGGTAAATAAAACATAAAATAGTAGATTCAAGAAAAAAGAAAAGAAAAAAAAACAATAAGGAAATTTTATTTAAATTTAATTTAATTTTTGATTAAATGCCTTTTTGTTCTGTTTTTTTTTTTTATAAGTAAAATTTGTCCCAAATTTCGAAATTAAAGTGTTGATATAAGCAAATTAAAATTGAAAGGAATTGAGATGAAGTTGAAAGAAACCCTATTTATTTTTGTGTATAAATAGGAAATTTCTTCGTTGTTAGAGACGATGGCTTGGACAATCCATGCCGAGTTTTAAAATCCCCCTGATTTTTCATAAGCAAAATTTTGAGGATTATCGTCTCATACTTTCGTCTTTAGCATTTCACGGGGAAGAGATTTTAGAACGTGAATACATGTGTAAGCTAAGATTATAAGATCCCCTCAAGGTATCCAACACGAGATTGCTCCGTTTTATTTTCTAGAAAAAAGCACCAGCAGTTAGAGCAGTATGTAGAAAATATTGAGGATTTCTCCTTAAATTATATTTTCGTATTAAATTTCCTTGAAGGGGTATAAAATTCGTGTTATACTTTTAAAATTCCAAAAAAAAAAAATAAAATAAAATAAAATAAAACCAAAGTAAGAAAATTTTCATTGATAATTTTCCATCTTATGAAGAATTGATAAGAAAACAACGAAGTGTAAAACATAAAAAATAAAATAATAAATACAAAAAAGAAAGAAAGAAAGAAAAAAAAAATATAGGATAATATCACATGAAAAATTGTGAAACAACAATAGAAATTCGCGCGTGGTTTGTACGCGCGCAATTTCGTAAAACACTTTAGAGAAGATACACGGAGAGATAGTGGAAAGGATAAGGATAAGGAATACCCTCTAGCATTTAAGGGGAAATAAAAAGAAACAGTCGAAATGTTGTATTTCAACAACAGAGCCAACGTGGTAAGGAGGAAATCTTAAAATCGGGGAATATGAAATTAGTAAGTCGAGTACTAGTGATGCTAAAGCAGCAGCAGGAGGATATGGGCTAGGAATTTATTTTATATTATTTTATTTCATAATTATTTATATCTTGATTTTTCTTTGATTTTGATTTTAAAGAAACAAATAAAAGAAGAAAACAAATACAGATACAAATTTAAAATAAAATATAAATTTAATTAGTAAGAAGTGTGATCGATCCGTTTTGTTATGTTGTGATAAGGGGGTATAAAAAAATTTGTGTTCACGATAAATTTTGTTTGCATTGTTAATTTAATTGTGATATAAAAATACCAAAAAAAAAGTAGTATAGAAAAATTTAATTGTAAAAATTATCCAATTATCTTAGATTTTTATTTTTATAAACCCTTTTTATATCCGGTTGGTTGTTGTTGTTTTTTTTTCCAGTTCCTCCCATGGGCTGTATCTGCTGATTGTGGACTGGAATTGTGTCTAGACTCATTAAAACGTGACAACATTTTTCTTTCAGGGATGGTGACATTTTTCTTTCAGGGATGGTTCAAAATTAGGTGAATAATATTTTAAATATTGTTTTTGTTTGTTTGTTTGCTTTTAGATTTCGTATTATGGAAAGTGTTCGAATTTACCTGGTTTTGTACGTTTAATTATGTGCACCCTTCTCTTACATACCTAAAAAAAGAAAAAAAAAGAAAAGAAATTTTCTAGCCATGATTTCTAGCTCTCTTTCGCTTTCCAATGGTGACCAGCCTGTAACCAGCCTGTGACCCAGGTAGTCGTAGTCCACGTAATTGTTCCAGGTGTAACAGTTAAGCCCATCCATACAAGGACTCTTTTATACAGGGACTCCCCCCAGGACGCTTGTGACGACGAATCGACTAGACAAAAAATCCAAATGGGTATCGCTGCCTATGCTGGTTGTCCGGATGTTTTTTTGGTTTTTTGGAATTATACTTTTACCTTTCGTTGTTTTTTTTTTTTTTTTGCTGGATGGTGGGGGGATAAGTTAGGTACAAAACCTACCCACCCAGGATTCAAAGTATTGACCGTAGAATCATCCCTTCCTATCCCTTACCTCACTTCGACCACAGCGAAAAGCTGTTGTTTCCCAAACATCGACTGGACTTGCTGGGCATGGGCCGCATCTTATAAAATAGCAAAATAGACGCATGCGTTTCGATCATCCCGATTTTTATGGTGTGATATGCGGAGGAAGGGGTGGTCCGAGAGTGATATACAAAACATGCGCTTGAAACGGCGCTATGGTTTGGTAGGAGGTTTTTTTTTTTTCTTTTTTTCTTTAGATTACCTACATAAGAAATTGAATGGAATTAAATTAAGGAAAGAAACAAATCTTTTAGGTAAAAAAGGAGATGTTTACAAAACCCATAGACTTCAAATAGCGTGAGAAGTATCAAAGTCTAGATGCTTGGATAAGAGTCAATGGATTTAAATCCGATTTTTGTTGCTAAACATTCAAAACAATTTTTCCCTAGGCCTATTTTTTTATTTTTATTATTTTAATTCGAATTTTTCAATTCACCTGAGATTTTAAAGGGGATAAGATGGTAAACAATTTTAATCCTATTTACTGTACCGTCTTTATCTGTAAAAAATGAGCAAATTATAGGCTTTTGTTGTTCGCAGTATCGTACTTAAAAGGTGTCGACTTTTGAGAATACTAAATCAAGATTATACCAAAATTTAATAATAATAGATCAGTAATTTAAGTACATACCATACCAGATTTTTCTAATACGTTCAATTTAATAGGGCTAACCCTTTCCTGTCTACTTCTAGATGACTATTGAACGATTTAAGGTGAGTATTTAATTAAACGTAACCGATTTGTACGAATATACAACCGATAGTGATAGAAAATACCATCGATTTAACTTCTTATATCGTTCAAATAAAAATGTTTTTAAAATCAAATGTAGATGATATAGAGCCTATAACACGTAAATCCATCTAGAGGATGGATTAAACCATCCTACCGTTTAGTTAGAAGTGATAGAATCGATGCGAATACGTGTCTATATCCATTCGTTTCAGTCATTTCTGCCAATAAAGAGGATTTCAGGGCTTATTTGAAAAGGTGTATAAGGTCATTTATACCCTCCTTCCATCCTACTTAACAATGAAATGATGCGTGCGTGTGTTTGTTCAATTTTATAAAATTTCATCCTTGCACTGCATGAACCAGTAAGGTCCGCTTCAATGCTTGGATAAATTTTCCCATTTCGACTAGCCGAGCATGCCATAGAGAAATCTCGTTTTATATGGGAAACGGGTGAAATGTTCAAAGGATGATGGTTCGGTGGGTAAGCCTATGTCCTCATCCCGTACAATTGGAAAAAGGTGGTTTAAATGGAAACGATGGTAGAAGTTAAAGGAGAGAAGAGATAGATAGACCTTTAAGCAATTAGCAACAGTCCTAGATTTTGAAACCTGGTGGTGTTTCAATTGCAATCAGGGTTTTTGGCCGCTGGTATATACCACCCGATCTAGCTCGATTGCAATGGATAGTGGCATAGGTAAAAAGCATTGTAGATAACTCATACCCATTTTGAATGGGGGGCGGGGAGGGGTATATCCAACGTGTATAATAATTATACTATGGTTTTGATTCTTCGATAGGCACATATTGCCAAAGGATAGAACAAAAAGAAAAAAAAAATAGTTATCCTTAGGATAAATCAGTGTGTTAGCCAAATGCTAAAGGCATGTTTTTTTTTTTTTTTTTTTTGTACTATCCAAAAACAAAAGAACATTGTTCTATGACATTTAATCCAATGCGTCCATCTCACTTGCTAATTACGAATACGGTCCTGTGTAAGGCCCGTATAAGTACTTTGTTGCCCCCATCACGTTTTATATATACGCTATCTTGTGTCTATTAATACACCATGGCGATACCATAGAGAATCTATCTACGATGACGATGGCGACGGCGACGACGATGTAGATGATGGCGGACGGGCCAGTTGTTGGGATAACCAAAGCTGAACGGGTGCTAGCAACTTAAAACGTGTTCTGAGCATGGTCGGTAAAATACATGCTATCAAATAAATACGATTTATATGCATATAGGAGTAGTGTATATAAAAACTTCTACGTTATACCTCTTCTGGACTAGAGTGCCTATTGCAGCAGCACTGATTTCATATGTCAACAGCCCCCATTCAAATGCACTTTTGACCAGCATCTTTCTAGCATTGGATAGTCTCAATTTGGCTAAAATAAATCTAGTAGACACCACAAGTTCCTTCCATCCGATACTTTGACCAAAGGTCATGTTAAAAAGTAATAATAAAACAAAAAACGATCGATAAATCTTGATCTGACATTCAAAAATTATGCATGGACTGGTTCCTACTATTTCTTCATTTATTTTCTCGTCTTTTTTTTCATATCAGCAAAGAGAAAAGATATTTATTTTATTTTATTTTATTTTATTTTTTTGTTTTTCGTTGAAATCAAATACCAAATTTTAGGTGTGACTGCAGGTGAATAACTCGTCATCAGGTGAAATCAAATACAAAAAAATTACAAAAGCAAAGAAAATTGATGAATCATTTAATTTTACATTTTAATTGTTAAGAAATAATTGATTAAGATTAAATCAGAAAATAGTTTTGTAAATCATCGTTTAAAATTAATTTTATAGTTTTTTTTTTCTGTTTTTATTTCTCTATTTAAGATTTTGTGTTTTGTAAAATAAATTTACGTAGTTTTGCAAAGGTAATTGAATCCTGAAAAAGAAAAGAAAAACATTTAATTAAGGACGATCATTAATTAACAAGGAATAATTTACATAATTTCTTTTTTTTCTTTTTTTTTATATTTCCTCATTGTAAAAAGAAAAACGAACACAAAATTATTAAAACGAAAATTATAATTTAAAAATTAGTAGTGCGTTTTTCGAGAAATTCAATTATTCAATTTTTATGTTTTTGTTTTTTCTTCTAAATCACTTGTCCCAGGTGAAAAAATATCGTCGTGAGAAAAACCGAGCTTTAAACTTCTACAAAATCAAATTAACTTTAAAAGTTCTTAATAAAAATTTAATTTTGTATTATCTGAATTTCTAAAAATGTAAAGAACAAAAGAAACCAAAAATAACGATTTCTCTTTTGAAAATTAAAAAATTTACGGAAGTTAATACAAAAGTATAAAAACAACGAAAGAAATAAAAAGCTAAAGGAATAAAATAAAATAAAATAAAAATTAAGAAATTACTGAGACTATAATTAATTAATTAAAAAAAAAAACAAAAATTTTTGGTTCATTGATCGATTTTAAAACTGTTTTCATTTTGTAAAAAATTCACACCAATTAAAGAAGAGAATAAAGAAAACTATAAAAACATCAATAAAACAAAGTGCATTAACAAAATTAACAAAATCTAGTAAAATTCCTTAAAACAACACGAAAAATAAATATAAATAAAGTTGAACAAATAAATAAATAGAATATAAAAAATAAAATAAATTAAAAACTTAAGTTAGAAAAGAAAAGAAAAAAAATTAAAAATGCTACAATTGTTCAATATAAACAAAAATTCCGATTCATTCCATTAAAATTTAATTTATCAATTTAAAAATTTCGATACTAATTTTACATTTTTAAAGTATTTTCAAAAATTGAATTACTTTTTACAAAAATAAAGACTGAAATTGTTCAATACACTTGAATATTTCATAATTAAATATTTTTAAAATTAATGAAACTTGTTTCTTTTCTGCAGGTTTTTTACAAAAAAAAAAAAAAAATGCCAGCGAGCACGAGGTCATAATTACACCCGGCAACAATAAAAAATAAACCTGTGAACAAATTTAAATTCAATAAAAGAAACTTGTGCATCAAATTGATTTGTTTCTCTCTTTTTACTTGAAAATAATTAATGGGTTTGTCGTTCTAGTCTTGTAGCCACATTTAACATTTTATTTTCGTATTAAGTTTTTGTTCTACACTCTCTTTTCTAGTTTAATTTTTTGTTAATATCGTTATTTAGGTATTTTAAAGTATTAGTAAATTATATTTATAATAACGGAAAAAAAGTGAAGAATTTCATTGATTCCTAAATTTTTCCATTTATTTGTTAATTATTAATTAAATTTTGTTATCAATTTAAAAATTTCTATAATTCTACACTACTTTTATGGGGTCTTTTTTGTTTTTTTTTGTTTTTTAGACTCGCTGTGATTTATTTTCAATAAATTTAATTTCATTTAAAATTTTTAATATCATTCTCCTTTCAGTTTTAGCTTTTTTTTTTATAAGAATTTCCTTTATTTATAACTCAGAAAATGTAAAAATGATTTTTTCAATTACCATTCTAAATAAGTTTTTACTTTGAAAAATAAAAAATAATAATTAATAAAAATGTTTTTAAAACACAAAGGATTGGAAAAACAAAAATAAATAGATAAATAAATAATAATAAACGAATTAAAATGAAATAGTTAACAAATAATTTCATTAATTCTTTTAAAATTTTCTTTTATGTTCAATTTCAAATTTTTTTACTCAATTATTGCTTAAGTTGTGCTTCTTTTACCGAAACGGGTTAATAATATTACGCCTGAGGGCGGGATTATACTTGCATTAAATAATACAAGCAACGACTATTCTTTATCGCTTTTATTTATAAGCCTTCATTTTTCTATTTAACGTTTATTAGTTTATTTATTTATTTTTCTTTTTTAAATTTCTATCAATTTTCTATGTTTTTTTATATTGTCTTGAAATAAATCAAGCGTTTATTCATATTTATTTAATTTATTTTTATTTTTATATACTTATTTAATAAAAAAGAAAAACTTATTTTTATAATTTTATATTTTACTTTTACTTAATTAATAATAAAATATAAAATAAAAATTAAAAAAAACCATGATACGAAAGATTGTATTTAGTATTAAATTAGATTTAAATAGATTCCCTTGAACAAAAAAGGAAAAAAACCCTTAAAACGTTTAATTTAATAAATTTTTAACTAAAGCTGTTCAAGCTTTCTCTTCTTATCGGGCGGTACCTTTTGCGAAAGTTAAAGGAACGGTTTGGATCACCGCTCACGCCACTGACTCGGCATGAGGACCACGAAGCGCTTACGTGAAACAGATAAAACACTTCACGCGTTGTGTACGAAATTGGACATCTGTAAGATTAATTTTCTTTTTTTTATTTCTTAATAAGTCTACAATATAAAAGAAATCGCCGGCGAAAAGATAAATTAATTATTGTTGAAAATAATCGTGTATTAAAAGTTTTTTGTTTTTCATTGACATAAAAATATGGATGTAGATCCATTGCTTTATGTTCCGCGTAAAAATCGTGTAAGTCTAAATCGCGTTAGTCGAAATTGCGTAAAATGATAAAAAAGTAGGATAATTTTCAAAAGAACCTTAAACCGTGTAAATCGAATCAAAGAAAATAGAAAAAAGTAATACCCGCGTAAAATGAGGTACGAGTTTTATGAAAAAACAAAAAGAAAAAAAAACGGAGATTCCTTTCACTTTCGATTAAAAAAGTCTTAAAATCGAAGGGTACTGAAAATAAAATTGAAAATGTGCAAAATAATCGAAAAAGAAAACAAAATTTGAAGGCCGTGTAAAAGTGGAGCTGTGTAAAATAGGGACCGTGTATATCGAGGATTGAGGTATACTTAAATTTACTATTTTCTAATATCCTAGAAAAACTGCTACAAATTAATTAAGGTTAATTTTAATTAATAAAAACGAATAAAATTTAAATAAAAGTTATGGACCAGGAACATTGGGAATTATTAAATTTTAAATTTTATTTTTAATCAAATTAAATTTTAGTCTTCATTTAATTGACCCTAAATAAATGTTCCAAGTTAATTGGACTTGTAAAAATATTTAAATTTATATTTTTAATGTTTTCATGGCCCTGCGATTTATTTAAACTTTCAAATTGACTTGGAAAACATTTACAATCGCTTTTTACTTGTGTCTTTATATAAAATTGCTTAAAATTATTATCAAAATAATGGCCTTTTTTTCTCTTTGTTTTTTATAAAAAACAAAAAAAAAAAACGTTTCACCCATTGACCCTGTACGAAAGTTCATCCACTAGAACAAAAGTTCATCCATGACCCTTTCCAGAAAAGTTTTAGCAAAGATCCGTTAAAAAAAATTAAACCGTTAAAATAAGTTCACCTTTTGACCTTGTACAAGAACAAGACCCATTGACGTTTTAGGAAAGGGTCATAAATTAGTGTTGCCATATGGATGTTTTTTTGTAATAGTGGAAATGAATCGTTTTGAAGAAAAACAAAAATAAAAACTAATCTAACAGAATAGGAAAAAAGTGAATAATATTAAATAATATTGGAGAATTAAATCGTTAAGACTTTAATTCAAGTTGTGAGAAGAAGAAATAAAAACAATAAGATTCACGCTAGGGTCCAGTGTTGGTAGGTGTGTGTGGTTTTTTTTGGATTTCTTTTTGTTTTTTTTTTTTTTTTGTAAATGTCCGATTCTTGCAGTCTTCATTGTATTTGAGGCTGAAGTTTGAATGCGGTGCTGCCATAGTCTCGCATTTATGACTCATCCGTGAAAATTTTTCTTCTTCATTTCAATGTTTTATTTGTTTTCTTGCTTTTTTTTCCTTCTTGTTCTTGTCGTGTTTTTGCCTTTTTCCTTGCCCATTTGAAAAAGCTGAGACTTTTGTGATTCAACCTGACGATGGCTTCGAAGAACTGAGACTGTGCATGAATGAGTCGAATTATACACGTAAAACGACGTACCTATGGATTGTTGTTGTCGGTTTGTTTTTTTTCTCTTTTTATATATATACACTTTTTTTGTTTTTTTGTTGTTTTTTTTTTGTAATTCTGAATATACCGTGAAATAGAATACAAGTCCGAAAAAGAGGATTGGCATTTACTTGAATATTCGGGAGAAAAAATAAATATTTGTGCCGATAAAATCGGTGGTTTTGAAAGACGGATATACGCGATTATTTTATTTGAAATGTTTTGATTGATTAATTTTTTTTTTTTGTTGTCGTCTAAAGGAGTACGGGAATTAGTGGTGCGCTTATATAATTTTTTTTCTCTCTAATTTGGCAAAAAATAAAAGAAGAGCAAAAATATCCGATATGAGTTATTCCATGTGGTGTAAAAAGGGCTCTAAAAACATTGCGTTTTTATTGTTTTCACGATCGTTGTTTGCCTTTTGTTTTGTTTTCTAATCGTCCGAGGACTGAATTTCTTACTAACAAAACATTTGTCGGCAATGCCAACAGCGAAACTGTAGTATTTTTATTTTTATTTTTATATTTTCATGTTGATTTTTTTTTTTTTATTGTTCAATTTTCAAGATCATCAACTCTAGCCGTGTAATTATTCAATTTTATTTATCCTTCTCTTATTTTATTTTATTTTAATTTCATATATCTTGTGTCGTATTTTGCTTTTTTTCTGTTTTTTTTTTTTTTTTCGCTTTTAGAAATTCCTTTTGCGTTTTGTTCGATTTAGTCCACCTGGCAAATTCGATAGTCTACATTTTATCAATTTATTCCTTATAAAATTTTATCCCGCGGTGTTAATATAATCATTTAATTTTTCTTTTCTTTCTTGTCTAATTAAAAAACAAAAAACAAAAAGTGAAAGTATTATAATAAAAATTAAAAAACTTGAGTGAATTTATAATTTGTTTGTTTAATTTTTATTCTAGACGGTCCCAATGTAAATTGAAAATGAAATGGGACAGTGCCTGCGTGCTAATTACAAACAGAAAATCCCAAAATGACTAGTTAAATGCAAATATAAAATTGTTTTAAAATCATCACACTTGTTCTAACAAGTAATTTCCATTGATTATCGAAGGTGAGTGCCTCTTTTATTATTTTATCAGAACATGATTTCTTTTCCATAAATTGATTAATCAATAATTGCATTGTTGCAAACAGAAATATCTCCATAATCACAATAAGAATCGGTTAAAAATAATTATAATTTTATTATATTTATGATAAAGTTTTGATAATCTCTTCTAATTATAAACAATTCATTTACATTGATTTAAAAATCAAACAAAATCTGAAAATTTCTCCGTTGTCATACACTTGGGGAAAAAAAGCAAAGAAAAAAAACAAATCTCAAAGATCTCAGCCAAGTTAAATTTTGATCAAATCTTTAATAAAATGTTTGTTCTATTTGAATCCTAATTCTAGCTAAGTGGAATGTTCTAAATATTTTTTAATGATATCACGTTCTCTATTATCCTGCAAAATAAAAAATCCATTCTTGTGAAAACCATTTTAAAAAGTTTCTACCATTAATGCTTAAATTTAATTTCTAATTTTAAAGAAAACAAAAATAAGTTATTGAATTTTTTTGTATGACATAAACTCAGTTTAACTCATAGTTTGAAGATAAAATAATACCTAAGATTTTATTCTTGTTGCTAAAACAAAAAACCCCATATTATTTATTTAGTTATTTATATTTATTCTCTAATATAATTTAAAAAATTAATATTATAGTTATGTTTTTAAAAGTTTGCAATCATTTTTCGAAATCTCTTTCTATATTTTCTTATTGAAAATTCAATCTTTACAAATAATTTTATGTTTTAGTAGTACTTTTAACATATTTCAACATCTAGTTTATATTTTAAATATTTGTTTGCCTTATTTTTTTTTTGTAAAACGACTTTCTCTTATTATTTCTTATTTTTTAAATATTTTTTACTGATTTATTTTAATATAAAAATAATTTATCTATGATCATTTTTAATTAGTTCGTTTTACTTCTATTAAAAGAGACTTATTTTTAGTAGAGTAGACAAAATAATTTCATTACAATTTCTAGTGTAAGTTAAATCCATTAAAAAATAATTAAACATATTTTATAATTTGTGAAATTTAATTTAGTACTTTTATTGACCTTAAATTGTTTAATTTTTGTTATTACACTCATTTCCTTTAATGCTGCTGGTAGATTTTTCCATTTTCCTATTTTTTATTTATTTATTTATTTTTTTTTATATATATATAGAGTTTCTATAATTTCTAGTTAATAATAATCAATTTTATTGTTTCTATTTAAAGTTGTCGTATCACCTATGGGCTTCTTCTTTAAAAAAAAAAACAAAAAAAACAAAAGTGAGGAAGATTTAATATAAAAAGATTGATCCTAAAAATCAGTTCCTGTAAAACGCTACACAACACACGATCTAGTAAAATAAAAATAAAAATGGCATCAAAAAAATTGTCCACTAAGTTGCCTATTATAAGAAAAAAATTCATTGCCCCTAAATGTGCAATATTTTATATTGAACAAATACTGGCACAAAAAAATATTTACTTAGAACAAAATTAGCGAGTTGTTTTGTCCTAAGAATAATAAAGGATAATAAATATTAGATAATATTTAAAAAAAAGAAAGAGAAATATACAACAACAGATCGTGTCATAATTCTTAAATGAAAGAATAATTTTTCCTGGTGTCGGAGGTCCCAAACTAGGATAATAAATCAGCCATTTCTTCAATATGAGTGAGGGGGAGTCTTCGTCATCCCCTAGTCATAGTGGTACTAGCAAATCGGCCTCAAATAGTCCAATTCCGAGTCGTCAATTGAGTCATACGTCCATTCTACGAATACGTCCTCAATCGGTTCATTCAGCAAGGGTTTTAGTTTTTGATGATTCTGATCCAGAAATTACATCATCATCAGGTGGTACAACAAGTGTTGGAACACGTACCACTAGTAGTAATATAAATCCATTAAATCCGGCAGCAGGTGTTGTAACAACGGGAATGACGGCAACATCATCTCCTAAAGATATCCCAGCATCATTTATTCGAATTTCTGGTAAATCATCTTCTGGCGGTCTATCTGGAAGTTCAGTATCTTTACCAGGAAGGGATTTTAATATAATTCCTAGAAAACCGTCTTATCAACATTCGTATTCATTACGATCATCTGGAACTGGTTAGAATTTAAATGATTTTAATTACCATAATATTAAAGGTTTATAAAATTGATTTTAATATCAATTTTTTCTTTCAGAGGTATCAAATTTAATTCGTGTTAGAAATTCAACCCTTGGAAAATCGGCACCATCACTTTCGGCAACGGTCAAAGAGACTACAGTAGCACATCGTAAGACTCATGCATCTACAGTACGTTGTGGAGGTGGAGGTGTTGCCCATCATCGATTAAGTTTAGTAACTGGTATCAGTAACACATCCCCGCGATCTCATTCACCAATCTCAGCTAGTCCGATTGATAGTCCACGAATTAATTCCCCGAGTATAATACAATTCCCTTTTGTGCCATTGAAGCGTATATCAAGTTGCCGCGGAGATGGTCGTCGATGGTCTGTAGCTTCTCTACCATCATCCGGATATGGGACGACGCCGGGAAGTTCAAATATGTCGGTACGTAAAAACGAAAAGAAAAGAAAATCCTGTCTTCATTTATTTTTATATTTATGTTTTCTTAGAAAATTTAGATAATTAGTTTACTTATAGAGATAACGGGGAAAAACAGTTTTTTTTTTGTTTTTTGTTTTTCTTTACTTTATACAGTTCGTTAAAAAACTTTTTATTTTATGAATTTAGTAAGCAGTAATTGTTTTCATAAAATCAGTCTCAGTGTTCGAGCCAGGAGCGCCTACATCAGTTGCCACATCAACCGACTAACGATGAGCTTCGGATGTTGACGCATCATTTCTCGAACAATGAGATTACAACAACAGCAACGTGTACGGATATTCATTGTCCTCAACATCAAATGCTATCATCATCATCATGTAGCCAAGGGCAACATCAACAACAACAACAACAACAGTCTAATAATTGTCCAAAACATTCGATACCGTCGTGTAAGGCTGGTATTATTAATGCCAGTCCACAACAAGGGTATGGGCAACAGAATATATCGAAACCTATTACCCCACCGAATCAACAACAACAGCAACAACAACAGCAATCTAGTCCTCAAAATACAAATGCTAATAATAGTGGAAAAGAAGATTCTGGTGGTAGTTCTGGTCGTAAATCGCCGTTCCATCGACCAAGATCTAGAAGTTTATCAAGTCCTAGTCGATCACCAATTGTTGATAATGAGATTGCTGTTATGAATACACTTTATAAGGAACGATTCCCAAAAGCTACCCAACAGATGGAGGAACGTTTAAAACATTTTATAAATGAAAATAAGAATGCTGCATGTGGAAGTTTTCGTGATTCTCAACCGATTGTCAGGTAAATATTTTTAATCTTATATTTCTATAATGACCCCTTTCTAAACTAAACAGGAACAATATAAGCACTAATTATTGACACTTTTGAGCTATTTGTACCTACTTTTATAGATTTGTTCAAAAAAAAAAAATGAAAAGGGTTAATACAACTTCGATTTCGTATGTAAAATCAAACAACAATTTCTAGAAACAAATGTTCCGAACTGATTTTAATTTAAACACTACTTTTGAAATTTCACATCTATCCTTAGTTTTAAAGTGCTTTTTTTTTCTGTACGCCTTTTTGGTCTTTTTTCCGTGTTTTTTTTTTTTTCTATTCCTTAAATAGTACTTTTGCTAATTTCGATGACTTTAGACACGGAAAGAAATACCTTGGACTGAATAGCCGTGGTATAGTTAGACTATAAATTAATAACTATTTCCTTGTCCACTCTAGTTTCTTTTAATTATGGGTTTTTAATATTACTAACAATTTTTTTCGATGTACTTTTACATTGGGATCATTCCATGTAGAAATATTTTGATCTCTCCTATTATAATTTTTATTTCATTAATCTTGCGTAAATTATCTCGCCTTTAACGTTCGATTTATATGCAAATTTGATTCATAAAGGAGATGGGTAAAATTGCAAAATCGAACTTTATTGGAGACGTAGTTTTATTCATAAAATACTGAAAGTACTTTCCTTCAAGTAGTTTAACAACCCTTCGAGTTTGGAAACAATTTCACTGGAGAAAACAAAAACACACACGAATTTTAGAATTAAATTTTCTTAGTAACGGAAAATGAATTTGTGTATTTTAAATAATTTCTAAAAGGTATAATTGTTACTTAAAACTCTAGGATATGTTTGATATTCAACAAGAGCAGTAAAAAATGTAGGATTAATTCAAAATGGGACTCGTACCTACAACTTTTGAAATAGTAGAATTAGTTGGACTATTCGTAGATAATTTTCTAATTGAAAATTTCTACTATTAAAACAAGAAGGAAAAGAAAAGATCATTTCCCTAGATCGCAAAATCTAACTAGTGGTTTAGGATTTTGATTAAAAATTGTATTAGAAATATTCCCAAAATGTGCTTTCTATTATTTCCTGTTGATCGGAAGGGCATTAAATTCCCTTAAATACGAGGAAAAATTCTTAATATAATTATTCCTAATTTTAAACAGATTTGTACATCATCAAGTCCTTGAAATGGCCCGTGATTGTCTTCATAAATCACATGCAAAATTAATAACTAGTCGATATTTTTATGAGATGAGCGAAAATCTAGAAAGATTATTATTTGAAACAAAAGAGAAATCACCTGAAGCGGCTGCAGAATTGACTGGTGTTATTAAAAAGCTCCTTCTTATCATATCTCGTCCTGCACGATTACTTGAATGCCTAGAATTTGATCCAGAAGAATTTTATCATTTGCTTGAAGCAGCCGAAGGTCAGGCTAAATGTTTGCAAGGTATTAAAGCGGATATACCACAATATATAATTCATAAGCTGGGATTAAATAGAGATCCTATAGCTGAATTACAACAAGAATTACGAGATAGTGGAACAGTTTTATTAGCATCTGGTAAAGATTCATCTAATATTGACATATGTGAGAGTGGAATCTCGAAAATTAGCTCAAATATCGATATACAAGCACAAATTATTAATAATAGTGGAGGTAAAAGTAATATACCTATAACAAATCCTATTGTCCAAGATAATATCACATCTGGTACAATAGGAGTATCACCAATTACTACAAATTTATCCAATGATGATGGAACTATTGAATCTTCTGGTGGTATTAAAAAATCTAACACTAATCTTAGTACAGTTCAACCTCCTATACAACAAATTCCTAGTGAAACTGATTTTGATATTGTTAAATTAATTTCGAATGGAGCATATGGTGCCGTATATTTAGTAAAACATAAACAGACTAGACAAAGATTTGCAATGAAAAAAATTAATAAGAATAATCTGATTTTAAGGAATCAAGTTGAACAAGTGTTTGCCGAACGTGATATACTCAGTTTTGCTGATAATCCATTCGTTGTTAGCATGTATTGCAGTTTTGAAACTAAAAAACATCTTTGCCTTGTTATGGAATATGTTGAAGGTGGAGATTGTGCAACATTATTAAAAAGTATTGGACCTTTACCATCGGATATGGCTAGATTTTATTTTGCCGAAACAGTATTAGCCGTCGAGTATTTACATAGTTATGGTATTGTCCATCGTGATTTAAAACCAGATAATTTATTAATAACAGCACTTGGTCATATTAAATTAACTGATTTTGGTTTATCAAAAATGGGTCTAATGTCATTAGCAACAAACCTTTATGAAGGTTATATTGATAGTGAAACTCGACAATTTTCGGATAAACAAGTTTATGGTACACCAGAATATATTGCACCAGAAGTCATATTAAGACAGGGTTATGGTAAACCGGTTGATTGGTGGTCTATGGGTATAATCCTTTATGA
This sequence comes from Proctacanthus coquilletti, assembly GCA_001932985.1. Lineage (NCBI taxonomy): Eukaryota > Metazoa > Arthropoda > Insecta > Diptera > Asilidae > Proctacanthus > Proctacanthus coquilletti. The sequence goes on from MNCL01000243.1 coordinate 120,273, forward strand.
ATTTTTAATCGGTTGTGTACCATTTTTCGGTGAAACACCTGAAGAACTTTTTGCCCATACGGTTAATGATGATATTGAATGGCCAAATAATGATGATTGGGCGGTACAACCGGAAGCGAAAGATTTAATAACACAACTTCTACAGCAGAATCCTCGTGATCGTCTTGGAACTGGTGGTGCTCATGAAGTTAAAGAGCATATCTATTTTAATGGTCTAGATTGGAATTCTTTGCTTAGACAGAAAGCAGAATTTGTTCCACAGCTTTCTAATGAGGATGATACAAGCTATTTCGACAGTAAGTTATTTTATTCAAATAAAATGTTCTATATTTTTTTTAAATAAATTTCTATTTAATATAGCACGTATGGATAGATATAATCATGATTTAGGTGGGGATGATACCGATGATACGGATGATACACCTGTTTTTGGTTCATTCAGCTCATACTCTCCACAGTATAGAAAACAACACTATTCATGGTCCCGTCTAACGTCGACTAATACATCAGATGACAATAGTAATCTTGAATTAAGTAAAGTTCTTACGACTCCCGAGCTAAGAAAGATTGATGTAAGAAAATTTGTTGTTTTTTATTATATTTTTGGTCTTGTTAGAGAACTTAGTAAATGGGTACGTTTTTTTTTTTTTCTTTTATAGACTTCTGCTCACAGTTTAAAACTTCCATCAACTCCTGACTCTGATTATTTACCAGAATTATTGAATACTCCCGATAGGGAGGAAATAAAATCAATTCATCAATATTTACGTCAACAATCTTTACCCGGTCCATCTTCTCTTGTTCATTCATCATCATTAACAACAACTGGAAATGTTTCGAATACATCAACTCAAACTCAACCGGTATCAGTTGTATCTGTTGCTACTACAGCTCCTATGCCTGCTATAACAGCTCCTACACAATCGATTCAAACGGTAGTTTCGCGACACCAAGCATTTTCTACACCAAATGCTCAGGAAGGTCGCAAATTGATTGATACCCATCAGATATCCTCGATTGCATCGAGAAAAAATCTGAGTACACCAGAATCATCCCAGACGGATAGTGATGATGTATCACCACAAATTCAACGTAAACGTAAAACGACACATACCCGAGATATTCTTCCACGTTTCTCTATATCCGTTGAAGATGAGCATAGTGGTACATCATCGTCTGATAATGCTCCACGTGATCATGCCTCAATCGCTGGAAATGTTATGGATACATCATTGGACACATCGAATGAACAATCATCCTCTTTCCTTAATAATAGTAAACATCATAGGTCTAGGACGGTTGTAAAGAGTGCATCAGCATTGGGATTATCCTTAATGGTTTCAACAGGTGATTTAATTTCTCTTATCCTTTGTCTATATATTTTAATATATTTAATAATTTTCTTTTATTATAAGATGGATCACAATTAGCCGGTTCTGTTCCATCTGTTGGCGGTGGTGTACAATCTCCTGGTGGTGGAGGATCTAGTACAGCTAGTTCTCGAGATACATCACCATGCCGGGAACTTTCACCATTGGTAACAAATTTAAAACCACCGATTATAATACGTCGTGGTCCACGTGGTTTTGGTTTTACCGTACATACAATTCGTGTCTATTATGGTGATACAGATTTTTATACAATGCATCATTTGGTAATGGCAGTTGATGAGGGTAGTCCAGCATTTGAGGCCGGTTTGCGTCCAGCAGATTTGATTACCCATGTTAATGGGGAGGCTGTACAGGGCTTATATCATACACAAGTGTTGCAATTACTCCTTAGCGGTGGTGAACATGTAACACTCCGTGCTACACCCCTTGAACACACAAGTATTCAAAGTGGTGGTCGCAAACGTGAATTATGGCAAAGTAAATTAGCTAAAAAAGGTGTTAATAGGCAACGTAAACAGAAAAAGGACAACGAGAAAAAACGTAAAACTTCACTATTCCGTAGAATAAGCAGTAAAAGAGCATCTGCTGAAATGCAACAGGTATAAACATTTTTGTATTTTAAATTCTTAAATTATTATCTTTAATAAAACCCCTTCATGGCCGGATTATGATAAATCCGTAAAGTAAATTCAATTCGAATCATTCTTCGTGTCATATGCCTGCAGAATTAGTATATTTATTATTTCCTAATGATAATCATTATTTAACAGAAAACGCTAAAAATGGTCCAACGATCCAACCCCATAAACTGAACAATCGTACAGATAAATAATTCTTATTAGAAATTTAGGAATTTTACTTTGGTTCAAAAATTTGAATACTTTTGGAAACACGTACGTCTTTTTATGTTTTTCAAAAATAGTAATTAAGAATACAGTTCCCAGACATTTATAAAAGAATAATGCATTTTTCGGTATGGATAACAAGGAAATATTTAGAAACGAGGTATTAATAAATATTACAAGAAAAAATTAAAAAAACAAAAGAAAGTTATTGTAAATAAATCTGAAGTGTTTTTTGGAATTACTTTTTATTTAATAGAATTGAGTAGTATTATTTATGTTTGATTCTATGTGAAAGGAAAAAATTAAATCATACAAAGTCATGAATAAAATTCAAATAAATGTAAAAGAAATTAATTCTCTGATAAAAGTGAGATATGATGATTTTTCATCTTTTAAGACTTTCTCGTTTGTCCGATTTATTTTAAAATTCGAAATTCTGCTATTCTTAGTAGGAAGGGCCTATGTCAGGCTATGAACGGTTGATCTAGAAAGTTTTGTGTAGAATTTTTATATCTCAAAAAAGTAAGGGTTAGGGTTCCCTCTTACACAATTATTTTATTATTACTTTTAATTTTTTGTTTCCTTTTTTTTTTTGTATAATTCAGATGGCAGCTGGAATATCGTCGCCAACAATGGTAACACCTTCCCGATCATTTCAATCTTTTACAAGATCAGCAGACTCAACATTGACCACGCCCTCTGTAAATCGAATGAATTTATCACCTTTGGACTCCTTTTGCCATCCCTCAGCTTCCAATTCCTCTCAGTCTAGTTCCCCGTCGTCATCGGCACCAAACACGCCCACAGGATCTGGTGGCTCACAACTTTACCAACGTCCATCTACTCTCCATGGACTAAAGCACAAACTCCATTCGACTGTGGCCAGCACGAAAAATATTCACACCACCTCGAGTTCAGTGCCGAATCGTCGAAAATCTGTCGGCCATATACCGTTATCACCCCTAGCTAGGACCCCGTCCCCCTCCCCACTACCCGCATCCCCCACTCGATCACCATCGCCTTTAGCTTTCCCCGTTGGTCATCAACCCGGTGCTTCGAACACCACCCAGTCCTACAGTCCCGGGGGGTTACCTAGTGCCACCTCGGGTAATATCACTAAAAAAGGGTTTGCCCGGCCAAAGAGTGCAGAACCAAGTTCGCCCCTTTTGAGGCGTGCCCTATCCCCCGATCGACTCCACCCGCGCAGTGCTGAGAATAAATGTGCTCTGATATCACCCCTCTGTTGTCCTCCGCCGGTCGTTAAAAACACTCGACCCGTTTCCGGGGTCTGGAGGTCACAATCAGTCACAAATCCGCCGACTCAAGGGTCAAGTAGCGGTATCAGTGCGGTTCTCCCTTCATCATCATCATCATCATCATCAACATCATCATCAGGTATTCCGCCTCCACCCCCGCCAGCTCCGAACAGTTCACTGGAAAAATACGTTGAACATTTCAATTTACCCCCTGATCATCATTCGGACCTACAGAATCAAAGTCCCGCCCAGCCGAATGTCCTGACCCTATCCCTTCAGCCCCCCGGTGAACTACTACCCCGTATTGCCGAAGAGAAGGATTCACCAACCAGTTCAAATAATGAGAATACAACAACGGCCGTAACACCTGGAGTAGCATCAGGTGCGACATCATTCGAAAGGTGTGACGATAAAACGTCTATAGCCACTTCTTCCCGTGATGGTGGAAAGCATGATACGGGGAGTGGAAGAGGGGGCAAATCCCGGGAGATGAATGCCAATAAGATCATATCATCGGATGCCCAAACGGATATTGTCGTTGCCAATCCCCCTTCGCATAGTCGTGATGCTGTAGAACAAGCTTGCCGAGATCGGGAAGGAGGTAATAATGCTGGCATAGATCCAGGTAACATTGCACCTACCGTCGTTGGAGATGGTAGTGCTGGTGATAATGCAAATGCCAGACTGCAACAGACTACTAAAGGATCGGGTAGCAGCAGCAGCAGCAACAGGAAGGGCTCTTCCGGCACAAAAAGTTCCAATAATCAATCCGGCAAGACTAAGTAGTAGATCTTAAGGAAGATGATACTTTCGCACAGTTAGCGACCAACGTAAGGTCCTAACCCAATTTACACTAACAAATAAAAGTTTTAAGTATAATTCGATTAGACCATAGCAGCCATAGTGCAACTATTGCCCATTTGTTATCTGTGGAATTTAAATTAATCATAGATTGTTAAAGCTGGGCCAATATCGGCTAAAAATCAGCCTTTTGCAATGGTAGTTGACCACACCACTCTTTAGCCCACTGGACATTTTTCTTTTAATAAATAAAATTATTGTTTCTGCCGCGTATGGCAAATAATTCTTTAAACTTTATCTGTTCATAATTTTTTTTTTGTTTTTTTCTTTTTTCTTTTTTAAATATCTTTAATATCTTTAATTTTTATTTTATTATTTTATAATTGTACATAGAAAAAAGTGTAGCTTATTTCGTGAACATGAAATGTCTACTCTAGCGAATTTTTGTGATAAATTATTAAAAATACAAAGAGCTTTTTCTGGCTCGAATAATTTTTTTTTCCTTTTTCTTTTTTTCTTTGTTATAATTGCAACGTTATGTAGCCCGTTTGGCTTTTCAATTAGTTTTTATAAGCCCTCGAAAACGTCCTAATTTCTCTGAAATAATAATAATTAAAAAAAAAAAAAACGAAAAAAAAACAAATCCTCCATCCCATTTGAACTTTAAACATATTTTTTTAAAAATTATATTTATTTAGAATTTGATCATTTTTAGCTTATTTATTTTCTTCATCTACTCGTCGCTTCGATTTATATAAATTTATAAATAAATAATCATATTTAAATTTGTAACTAATTCTATCTAGGATGCCACTAAAATATAAAATTAATAATTACAAAAAAAAAGAAAAAAAAAACATAAAAAAATAAAAATAAAATAAAGTAAAAATTGTATACCCATTACTGTGAATAGAAAAGTAATAATCAACGATTTTTTTCTTTTTTCGTTATTTTTGTCCTAAGCTAAAATAAATTCAAAGGAACAGCCGGAGGAGGAACAATTTTCTAAAAAGCATTCAATGTAAATTCAAATAATTATGGTTAATTTCAAGGAATAAATGTGATACGTTTCTATATTACTTTATAATGCCGATATTTTACGACAATTGTAAATTGTAACTGAAACTAGCGTTGAAGAAATTTAGACGTAATAAACGAGATTCAGTAAAAAAAAAAGCAAAAAACAATCATTTCTTGTTTTGTTTTTTAATTAACATCTCCTGTACATTTCTCTACTTACAAAATCTTGGTATGTAAAAAGTACGATTTAAATAAGGCTAAAAATTAAAATTTACATAAACCAAAGACTTAGGAATAAATAAGAACAAGAACAAAAAAAAAATCATTAGCCATTTAAAAGAAATCAAATTCGAGATGAAATAGCACGTAATTTATTTTAATTCAAGCACCTGCTGCTTCAGTTTCCCTAGAACTTCGGGACGGTGGTGATCCCTGGGGGAGATTGCACTGGAACTGCTGGGAGTAAGGGACCCAAGGGGCTGCAAGTAGCACCTACAGTGAAAATATTTTTTATGATTTTTCTTTTTTTTCTTTTTTTTTGTAGAGAGCATATTTCCAATGAAATTTTTTAAGAAAATCCAAAACAAAAGATTTTTACTCGTTTGAAACTACCCCTAGGACGGATAACTTACGCCCGGTATAAGCAGAAATACAGGTAGGCCTCCTACAACGCGGTACTTTTACAACGCGATTTTGGAGATAATATTTCCAATAACATTTTGTCGAGGAAAAGCAAGATTAAGATCTAATTATAAATTTTTTTTTTTAGATTTTGAAATAAGGTCAGTCAAACGTTCTCGACGATGAGGAATAAATTTTTAATTTTAATTTTGGTTATCGATGTTGAATTTTATTTAAGTTTGTTATGAAATGTTTTTATGTACAAATTAATTTTTAAAAAATGATCAAAATGTTACACCATAAAACGCAGTTTTCCTCTTTTTAGAACCGAATCCAAGTTTTCGTATAGAGTTAGTGTCTCCTACAACACGATTTCCCACAACGCGGTATTTTCAAGGAACGTATCTATCGCGCTGTAGGAGGCCTACCTGTACCTCTAAATCTCTTAGGAATCCTGGACAAAGTCCTTTTCTAGATCGGAAATAAAATTATTAAGTAATCTAGCTGATTTGACTGCCTCCCTAATTCGTTCATAAAAGACCAGCTCCAGATTTGAACCGTACTATTACTTAGCTATTACGTAGCTTCAGATCACCTCGGGAAGATTGTTTTTATTTTTACATGAAGTAGAAAAAATAGAAACTTAAAAGCTTTAGTAAAAAATATTTTAATGAGAAGAGAAATCAAACAATCTAATACTATTACTAAAAATGATCCCTGGTGGGTGGTGGGTCGTCCCGTTCGATTGCCCGCCCGTCCGATCAAGAATTAGGGCCCTGACAAATCCGCAAAATTTTCTAAAGTAACAGGCGACCATGAATCATAGCGTAGCGATTTGGCTCGAAAATGGAAAAGTAGCCGACCTGCGAAGTCGGCTTGGAGGAACAGGCGCCCATAACCGACATCTCGGCTTCACTTGGCCGCCGCGATCTCATTTATGGGCGCCTGTTCCTCCAGACCGATTTCTCAGGTCGGCTACTTTTCGATTTTGGGACCAAATCGCTATGCTACGGGTTCTGGCCGCCTGTTACTCCAGAAAATTTTGCGGATTTGCCAGGGCCCTAGTTATCGATCGGAGAATAATCTAAGCCTTGTTTTGGGGAATCGATCATTTTTAGTAGTAGTATTTTCTTTTTTTTTCAAATTTGAATCTTTCTTGCTTGTTTGTTTTCTCTTTTACTGTTTTATGTTTTTTGGGGCCATTTTAAACGATAGGAAACTATCCCAAAGGACCTTACACTGCTCTTGCTATTTTTATTTCTATTTTTCTGGACTATTTTTTGTTCCTTCGTTAGCTATTTTTAATATTTTCCCTGCTTTTTGTTTTTCTATTTTATTTATATATTTCCTAGAGTTGTTTATTTTTACAGAAAATATAAAAAATAGAAAAAATAAAAGAACTAATAAATAAAATTTATATTTTTTCTATTTTTTAATAACGTTCTCCCTCTTAGTAAATCATAATCAGGGAATAAAAACATGATCGTTTTCTTCTTTATAATTAATTTTATTTTCAATTCGTAATAATTTCCACTTTTATTCATGAAAATACAAAGCGATGATTTGTTATGGTCTACTATTATTCACTTTTTCTTTTTTAAACAACAACCGTATTTTGTGCGATTACAGAAAAAATTAAATCGGCATTGAAGCCTCAGATCTCCACGTCGTGCTAGCGTAGGGCACTCTAGGAGGACGTGTCTTATTGGAGAGGGTACGCTGGCATCGAAGGCACCCCGGGCGTAGCGGTGTCTGTGGGTGATGAAAGGTCCTGGACTGACTCCATTCGTCTTCACGCCAGTCACGGATTGAGGCTGCAACTTGTTATGAAGGATTCTAAGGGCGGGTGTTGGATATCATCGGTCTGGACATGCCCAAGGATTCCCACATGGCCGGGGATCCAGGCTAGGTGGATTCGGTATCCTGAGCAACTTTATCAGCTCTTCCTCCGCGTAGAGTGGTTGGTAACCATGCCGAGAACGGATTGGGAATCTCTAAAGATGGTGGCGTTTTTGGGCTTCTACAGCCTTCCATATCGAGTTTGTTAAAATTAAGGTCGCAGCCACACGATGGAGGCGTCTGTACAAGTGAATCGCGTTCCATCGTTTAAATCTAGTTTTAATCTTAAAGATCGGCTGAGTATGGAGCTCGGTCTTGTGTTGTCGTCCATGTCGAACATCTTTTGGAGTCTACTGAAGTGTGGACGACCGCAGTCCATCCAGTTTTTCCCGATTAATTTAGCTAGGGTGATGTTTCTCCTGGTGAGGATGTCGGAACAGCCGATCTCGATCCACAGACCTTCGTTTGGAGTTGATGAGCTACGACTGTTTTGAGGACTTTGTTGCAACCTGGCCAGGTTTTTACCGGTCGTGGAGGTGTAGATCCGGGCAAGGTAGTGGGTACCTCTAAATCTCCGGCTGCTATCGCTAAATTTTGAATTTTGGCCAATTTAATGGTCAGTTCGGTGGACTGGGTGTTCCACTTCAATTTTTTGGCTAATGCCCAGACCCAGCGTTGCTGCTGATAATTAACTTGTCGTAAAACTATTTACCTTCGCATCTAATGGATTTAATGTTAAAAATATTTCTTAGTATTTAAATTAATTAAAATTTTATGTATTACGATTTAATCACGCATTGCATATCCATAGGCGCAAATAAAAAAAAAAAAACGTGTTTAAACTGAAATATAAAATTTAATTATAATTTTTAATGAAAATTATAAAACACATAAAATTTAAGGTATTTTGGTAAAGGTTAATTGAATATTAATAAAAACACAAATCACTGGAAATTTATATAATGATCTTTTCCTCTTTTTACTTCGGAGAAATTTACATATAAACAATTTTTTGAATGCATTTTTATAATACGCCTTATAGAAATTCATTTACATTCCTTAAAATAGGACGACTTAAGTGAAAATGAAATGGGATAAATAATCTAAAACTTTATTAAAATAGTTTCATTGAATTTTTTGTAAAAAACAAAAATGAAAAAGTAATAAGACCATTTGAACGTTAGGAAATTTTTTCGATTAATTTAACATTTAAATTTTCAAATATATCCTTAAATAAAAATACTTAAAAGACTATTTTAAATTAGATAATAATTAATTAATTAAATTTAAAACATTATTTCAGATTATTATAAAATATTTAACAAAAATTCAAATCTAAAATTTATTTATGAAAAGATTATCTTAATTATTAAATTTTGTGATAGTACGTTTAGTAATAGTATAAATATAATCTAGAAAATATTATAAATATGTTCGTTTATGTTTTCATTTAATTATTGAACAGGAACCATTTACATTTTCACTTTGGCCGAAATATTTTTACGCAAAAATTCTTAACAATTTTTATCTTGTCACATCCATTTTTAAATCCTTAGTCCTATTCGATTTTTCAGTTGATAAATAATTTTATTATCGAAAAATAGCAGTACCTTGCATCATTTAAAATCGTACGAAATTAATAATGCTGCGATAGTTATTTATTTTTTTCTTTTTTCATAATTATTTATTTCGTCTTGTTTGTTGTTGTTGTTGTTGTTGTTTTTATTTTTCCACTTCTCTTCTTTTCTTTTCTTATTTTGATTTTAGTCTTTCACTTTTAGCTAAGTAATGTTACAAATGTTTACTATTAAAATTATCTAGAATTTATAAATTAAGAATTATTTATTTATTTTTATTTCTTTTTTTTTTTTTTTTGGTAGTAAGACCGAAAGTTAAAAGAATATTTATTCTTTCATTTTTGTGTGTGTCTGTGTGTGTGTTTTGTTTTTAATTTTTATTTTTATTTTAGTGTTTAAATTTATCATTATAAAACCTAAGCTTAAAATTAATAATTTTCTGTTGTTTCTGATCTCCTGATCGAATTTTCATTTTTTTGTTGTTTTTTTTTCTTTTTTATTTATTTTCATAATAATTCACTAAAATCTTATTCCGTATTGTACGTTTCGACTATTCTAATTTATTTTTAATTTTAATTGGAATTTTATAGATTTTTTTCTTCCTTTCTTATAGGATTTTCATTTTATTTATTTCTTATACCATGACAATAGGTTTTTTGTGGTTGATGTTGTTGTTTTTCTTAAAAAAAAAAAAAACAATAATTTAATCTTTTCTTACAACAAATAAAACTAATTCTCTTTTTATTACTGGAGTTAAACAAAAAAAAAAAAAAAACAAAAAAACAAAAGAAAAAAACATAAAATAAAATTAATTAAATACTTTTTAGAAAGGTGACGATTGATTTAATAAAAAAGAAAACAGAAAACAATAAAAAGAAAAATAAATAATAAATAGACTTTTATTTGAAATAGTTAAAGTAAAATTTAACATTTCAAATCGTTGCTACGCCTTTTCATTGTTCGAAAAGGTCCCTTATTTTACGCAAAATTTTTGTCATATAAATTTTTCTTATTTCAAACAAAAGCAAAACATTCAATTCTGTATCTAGCTCTTTTTATAATTATCGAAGTTGTTTTCCTTGTTGTCTTTTGTTTTCGTTTTATACACGGTGATATGAGTAGTAATATTTTCCCGTCTCCAGGTTAAATTCTGCTATTTTGTTTGATTTTTCATATTTCCCCTTTCATTCTTGTCTTATTTCTACAATACGTGCTCGCAATGCTTTACTATTACTTATTTATTTTAAGCACTAAACTCTAATTTTTAATACCCTCTCTCGCCTATAGAATTTTAATCTTAATCTTTTTGGTTTTTATTTAATTTTATTTTTATTTTTTATGTTTTTTTTTTTTAATTTCCTAATATAGATCTGGTCAATTATTAAATAGTTAATCGACGGTTTCTCTTTCTTGTTAATGATATTTAGCAAAAAATCAAAGAAAAACACAACAAAATATTTCACAATAAAATAATTCAAAATTCTAGAATTTAAATACAAATGATGATTATTTAAGAATTTCTTGTTAAATTTTCGATAAGATGCCGCCACGTTCGTTAAGTTGTCACATCTGGTAACATCGTGTAAGAACATTTCAAACAATTTTCAGAATTTTAAGAATTAAGATCAATTTTAAAATAGCAGCATATTTTTTTGTTTTGTTTTGTTTGTTTATTTTAATTAAATACAAAATGTACACTTACCTTTATCTTCTATGCAATAGAAATACAATTAAATATTTAAAAAAGTGGGGAGGGGCGAGCGAACGTTTACTTGCATATTTGTACTCAATTTTCGTCAAAAAGATATTTTTTGTTTTTAAGTTTTGTTTTACGTGAAAAACTTATTAATTAATTTATTTTTACCACAAAATTTCTTGTTTTATTTTCTCTATTTGCACCCTTTTAACCATTTTCGGGTGTTATTATTTATTTATTTATTTAATTTTTTATTATTTATTTCAAATCCTATGGAATTGTATTAGAAATTTCCTTATTTAATTTTCTTGTTTTTTTTTTATATTCTAATTTTCATTATAATTCTTTTCTAGCATTCACATAAAAAGAAAAAAAAAGAGTCTAGGAATATTTTGAGATTTTATTTTTATTATTTTTGTGTTTTATTATCCTTTTATAAATTATAAAGGGCATAAATTTGAAAATTTGAAGTACTAAAATATAAAATTCTTCGTATAAATTTAATAAAAATTAATTTTAGGCCTTATAAAATTGATAAAAAATATAACAATAGTAATTTTATTTAACAATTACAGGGAATATAAATTCAAATAATCTACTTCAATAATTCAATTTGAAATGATTTCGTTTTAGAGTTAAATAAAATTAATAAATCGATATTAAATTATCTCAAAATATTTCTACACGTTTTTGTTTTTTCTTGTCTTTGTTATTATTATTATTATTTTATTTTTATATTTTTTATTTTATTTATGTATTTATTTTATGTACAAAAAATAAGTAAAAGAAAAAACCAAAAAGCGAAAATTTTGTAATTCTCTTAAATACTGTGGTGTACTTTAAAATCACAATTATTAAATACACAATAAATTATCATTATTATTCTTTTTTTCTTTTAAATATATATTTATATTAAAAAATCCTTTTAAACGAAACCTATTTGTAAAAGTAATAAATGTACACGTTGGATGAATTGAAAATATTTTTTTTTTACTTATAACGACGACTATCACAATATTGTTGTTATATATTTTCTTTCTTTTTTGTTATTTTCATTTTCCTTTTAGTCGAACAGAAATTTTTGATTTCCTAAATATTGTTTACTTAAATTTAATACGTCTCAAGGTATCGTGTGATTAATTTATTTATTTTTCATAATGCAAAAATTACAAGATTCTTATCATTCGTGTATAAATAAAAAACAAAAACAAAAACAAATAATAATAATAATATTGTTTTGGATAAACAAAATTCTTATTTATGTTTTTATTTTAACGATTTATTTTCTTCTAATTACCCGATAAATATCTTATAACATTTGCATCATGGTTTTTCTGTTAAGCCTCATTATAACTTATATTGCTAAATATTTAATAAAATAAAAATATCGTTCTACAATCGCACAATATATCCGGTATTAAATTTATTTATTTCTTTATTTATTTTTATTTTTATTTTTATTTTTAGCTTTTTTTTTCAAAAAAATCCAATACATCCCGGGTCAGAGAGGATTTCATCATTCGAAAATAAAATTTGTTTGTTTGTTTTTCTCTAAATTTTATATTAAATTTATGGTTAACTTTGTTTTTATGATTTTTGTTATTTTCAAAATTTTCTTCTTTTCTTTAGAATTTTCATTATTCATTTTCTGTTTTACTTTTTTTCTTAAATGTATTTTTTGTTTCTGTTTTTTTTTTCTTCGATTCAATTATTAGTCCAAAAATTATTGATACAAAAGGTACCCGCCATGTTATTTTTTTTTTCTTTTTTTCTTCTTTTTTTTAACTGTACGACAATTTACCATGTTAAATAACATCAAATTCTATTCATTTATATTTTAAGCCTGTTTTAAGACTAGCCTATTAGAGAATTGTGTAGATTTTCACTGTTTCCAAAAACACAAAGAAAAAACAAAACAAAACAATTCTATGTTTTCTTACGATGAAGAAAAACAGGCGAGTTCAACTCGCAAAAATTATTAAAATTATGCAATTTATTGCACATAATAAAAATCTTCCTTTTAGGTTTTCTTTGTTTTTTTTTTTAAAAGCCCTTACTTTGTGGTCCCTGCGTCTGATACGGTGTCTGGGATGTTGTGTCTGTCGGATATGCTGAACGTAGACCGTACGTGGTCGGCTGATCATTAGTGTAATTTCCTAAAGACTTTATGGTGAAAACCATAGAAAATCCCCTATAACGATTTAAATTATCATACCATATCCGGGGGCAGTTGTACCATATCCGCTGTATTCTGTGGACTTTTGGGCTGGTGTTGTCGGCCCAGTCGGTGGCATACCGGGCGTTGGACCACTTCCAGATTGTGATCCACTTCCACCTTGAGATCGATTGTATAATTCTCCGGTCAAAATTTTATTTACTAAAATATAAAAATTACTATTAAACAAAAAAACAAAATAAAAAAAAAAAACAAAACAAAACAAAATCATTGGGAAAACAATAAACTGTTTTCTTATAAAATTACCGTTAGAAAAAAACGGTAGAATACTACCAAAATCTTCCTACTAATGGAATATTATTCCTTATAAAAAACTCTAATAATTCAGTATAATAAAACCTTTTGCAATTATTTTTTCCCTGGATAAGTTTTTTCTTTGCAGTCCTTTAATTTGATACCCACCAAGAAGAGTTTTACTAAAAAATTATACCGCATTTTTAACAATGCAATGGTATTTTGTTTGTTAACAAAAACCGTCGTCACAATTCCCCATAAGATTTCATTAAAAATCGATTAATTTGTTCCAGTTTACAAAAATCCATCCACTTTAAGAAAAAAAAAAAGCACCTCTAAGATTGTTTGACTCTTCCTCTTTTTTTTTAATATTCCTGAAAAACTGCATGAAATTTTTATTAAATAAATCTAAAATTCTGCTAACCTGAGATTTGTTAAAATTCCATTTCATAGCAAAAGATTTTAAACTTTTTCCCATATTACCAAAATATTTCTAATTTCAAAAGTCATAATTTATCCTTTCTCCCCATTCTCATCTTAAAATGAAATTTCAATTTCTTATTCTGGATATTGCTGCTTGAAAAGTTCTTTTAAATTTTCCATAGTCAGTTCTAGGTCATGAGTCTCCAATAATTTTTTAACTGATTTTTACAGTTAGACCGCGTGACACCGCCAACAATGTTGTCTTCGCGGACATGGTTTACTTAAGGAAATCCCAGTTTTTTAATTCAAATAATGAAGAATCGTTAATCAAGACATTTTTTTCTTACAGTCGGCTCGTCATTAACCAAGTTCGTCGTTATCTGAGGCCGTCGTTAAATCAAGGTACCATCGTGTACTTTTTTGTGTTTTTTTTTTTTTTTTTTTTTTTGAAATTATTCCATAATCTGCAGTATTCTTACAATAAAAAGATTTGTTAAAACCGGTCCAATAGTTTAAGTTTTATACAAACTTTGTCCAAATATGGTCTGTTTTATTTATTCCCTTATAACCAGAAAAAAAAGTACTGTGAAATGAATTTCGATGCATTTTTCACAGTTCCTTAAAGACTTTTTTCGGAAATTGTTTTCATAAAAGAAATAGGCGCGTATCAATAGAATTAAAATTGTAAAATTTTGATCAGGTAACTCACCGCTTCCAGAATTTGGTGTACTCTGAGGCATGTTCCAGGTATTCCAATTAGTTCCACCGGATGCTCCACTAGGTCCTAAAATAATAATAAAAAAAAAAAGAAATAATAATAAATTTTTATCTATTAAAAAGTACACAGGAAAGATTTTAATTACCATAATTGCTGTAACCCTGGGTCTGTTGTGCAGTCGCATAATTGCTCCATTGATGTGGTGGAGGTCCTTGTGGTCCCGGCGGTGCACCCCATCCCTGATATGATCCTGGAGTACTAGGCGTACCATAACCATAATTTTGTTGTTGTGGCGATGTACCCCATCCCTGATAGCTTTGCATCATATTTGGTGCCCCCATAGTAGCCATATTCATTGGTGGACCACTCATTTGACCGTTTGGTCCTTGCATAACATTCATTTGTGCACCCTGTGGTGGACTCCATTGATTACCATCATTATTAATTTTATTTCCACCTGTTGAACCATCACGCGGTTCAGCCTTTTTTATTTCAACCTGTTTACCATTTAAATTAATATAATGTTCGCTTGTAACACGTTCAACTGATGCCTCATCCTCAAATGAAAGGAAACCAAAACCGCGAGATTTTTTTTTCTCTTGATCATACATGATAACAACTTCGACAACTTTCCCATAACGGCTAAAAAATAATCTTAAATCAGTTTCAGTTACATTTGATGGTAAACCACCAAGAAAAACTTTCGGATATCCACCACCTTTTTTCGGTTTTTGCATTGTTCTTGGATTACATGGTTTTGGATCAATAGTTCTATAAAGAAAAAAAAATAAATAAATAAATAAATAAATAAAAATGAATATAAAATAGTTTTCCTTTCAAAATCACATTAGAAATAAGAATTTGAATTAATAAATTCCAAAAATTGATAAGGGTACGATTTCTAACTTGATTTTTGTTTTATGTTCAACGTTTAATAAACCGGCAATAAAATTCATCATACATGTCACATGTAACGTGACATGTAACGTGAAATATATCACAGATTATTCTTTATACACATAATTTTACACGTTTGAAAATATCAAATAAAATTTAGGTTCAGTAATTTTTACATAATTAAAAAAACAACAGCATACCTTCCATCCAAATTATGTGGTCCACTTTGTAGGACATGCGCCACGTTATTCGGATCAGCGAATGTAACAAAACCAAAACCCCTGGATCGCCCGGATTCGTTATTTTTCATAACGACACAATCGATCACCTCACCAAATCGGCTAAAATATCTTTGAAGATTCTCTTGTGTTGTCTCCCATGATAGACCGCCGACAAAAAGTTTTCTAAAAAAACAAAAAAAAAACAGAAAACAAAAAGACAAAAAAAAAAAAATTAAAATAAAAGAAATAATTTTAAAATGTTTAGATTTTATTTTTTCTTTTATCAAAAATCAAGTGAAAAATTTACCCCTTCTCGTCGTCGTCCATATCTTGGGTCATACGCATTATACTAAAATTAATTTAGGTCTGCTTTTATTTTTCTCTATATTCTTTTCCTTTTCTAATATTCGATTTTTATACTTATAATTTATTTTTCTTGATCTCTAAATTATTTCTTTTTGTTTTTTTGTTCTTGTTTTTTTTTTTTTTTTTGTTTTTTTTGGGGTATTAACAATGATGTTAAAGTCCTCTTTAATTTACCAAAATCATTATTTTGAATTAACTGCAAGCTTATTTACAATGATACCCGCAATACCTAAAAATTAATTAATTTAATTATAATTATAAAATATAACTTTAGAAAAATAATAATAATAATAATAATAATAATAATAAAAAACTTACGTTCTTATTTAACCCCCAAAAACATTTAAGGGCTACGACGCTAACTAACTAACCTAAGCTGTGGAAAAAAATAAAATAAAATAAAATTGAATTGAATACAATCGATTATTTCATATTTATCAACTTGTTTAAACTTTAAACTATCCGAAAAAAAAGAAAACATTTTTAAATTTCAAATGTCTATAGAAGCAAATGTGATTATAAAATGCGTTCTTTTAAAATACTAAAAACAAATAAATCGATGTTATTTTATATAATTTTATTTAATTAATTATTTCTTGTTTTTTTTCCCCTTGTTAACGCAAATCTCATTTATTTCTTTTAATCAAAATAAAACAGAATATTTTTTTTTATGAATTATTTACAAATAAATACAAAATTAACTTTCTTTCTTGTATAGAATTTCAATATTTTCGGAATGATAAATTAAAAATTTATAAATTGGCAAACGAATTTTCATCATTAACGGTTTTAATCATGTTCAAAATCGTAAAAAAGGTAAAAACAAAACAAAGAAAAAAACAACTAAGGACCCAAGTGGTCGCCTTGTGGAACATTAGAAAATAAGTAATTTATATGTAAAAGTTGTTGAATAAGATAAATAAAACGTAATTTTTGTTTTAAGAACAAGAGACCAAACGGACCGGCTAGAATTTGTTTATTTATTTTTTGAAATTCTCTTACAAGGGATCTAACAAAATCGTGATAATGCACCTTGTCCGCTATTCCAGAGATTGTGGATAGGATTTTTCTATTTGATCTCACGATTTTTACTTGATACTCATTAATTAATTAATTAAGATGATTTCTATTTCAAAGTTTTTACAAGCAAAATGTTTTTTTTTTCTTTCAATGAGAATTTTTCAAATTCAAAAAATAAAATAAATTATATCAAAATAAATGAAATTATTTATTCCATTTCGATTTGATTTTAATGCACATTTAAAATTTAAATTTTTTATTTTTATTTTTATTTAATTTTTTTTTTTTTTTTTTGAATTCTACTACTAAATTAAGAATTACTTTAATTAATAATTTTTATTAAAAAAAAAAAAACCAGTATTTATTTTAAATGATATTGAAAATCAAATAAGACTGGTGTTCTAAATGATCAAGATAAAAAATAAAATAAAAATTAAATAAAAGGTAGTAGATTTTTTTTCAGGAAAATTTTAATAATAAACAGCAAAGGATCTAAGAAAGCACCTTATGGAACACCAACAAAAGAAAAAAAGCAATGTTTTTATATATTTAAAAGTAGAATATTTTAATAGAATAGAATTTTTCATCAAGGACATATAAAGGAATATTAAAGAGCAATACACCCCTCCGCCATCGTCTGTAGGATAAAACAATAAATAAACAGGTCTGTTGGAATTTTGAAAAATCGATATCCTGTGACAGAGGAGTTTTAATACAGCCCATAGGATTCCCGCGATGTCCCACTTTTATTCATCATGATTACTCTCAAAAAAAAACATGAATTCTAAATTTAATGAGAAACAATTAATAAAATTAATATTACACTACTTTTTTTTTTTTATAAAATACACCAACGAACATGATTTGCACTATTTCGCTACAGTTGCGAGCGATTTAATAAAAACTATTCCGAAAATATTTTCAATATTTTTTCAACATTTATGAAATTATGGGTAAAAAAAAAAAAAACACAATAAAATAATAAAAAATAATAATTATAATATTTATAGACCATTATTTGTGTCGACTGCAAGTTTAATTTCACGCACTAATTTCAATAAGATAAAACACAAACTTTATTTGATTATAATTTTTTTTCTTCACTACTAGGAGAACATAATTTTTCATTGTTGAAATTGTGTTTTTTTTTTGTTTTTTGCGCACCATAAAATAAATAAATATATATACAAAAAAAAAAAAAAAGAAAAACAGACACAACAAGTAAATAAGGATTAAGATAAAATTGTCTATTTTAATTAATTGTTATTAATTTTTTTGTTTATTTTTTTTCTTTTTGTTAACTTTTCTTTTTATTATTATTGTTATTTATTATTTATTTATTTATTCATGTATTTATTTTTTTATTTTTTCATTATTTAATTTAAATTTGAATTAGAACACATTTTATAAATTTACACTATTTTAAATTTTCGTAAAAATTTAGGACTAGAATTAAAATTTTATATTAAAATTATGAACCTTAAATTCCTAAGTTATATATAAGCAATTTAAACGTAAGGATGTGTGTTATATAAAAATGAGCGAATGTCAGAGGCGGGAACGATTCCAGCGACACTAGGGAAGTGTCCTTCTTTCAGGATAAACTTTTAAAAAAAAGAGATAAAATATCAGAACAATCCCACAGGAACATTAAAAAGGGAAACATACTTTTTGAAATTGTAATGAGGAAAAAAATTCTTTTTATTTTATTTAAAAAAAAAAAAGAAGAAACTAAACCAAAATAAAATCACATTAAAACATTTTTTTGTGCAATTGCTGCGATTACAAAAACAAAAAAGAAAAAAAAAAACAAACAAAAAAACTTAATAAATCTAATTTAAATTTTTATTCGATACTACCATCAATTAGTAATATTACAATGTTTTATAATTTAAATTTAAAAAAATACAGAAAAATAAAACATACATTCGCATTTTTATAGTTATTTAATAATACCGTAGATGCCGATGACGTCAGCAACAGCCAAATTGATTTGATAATGTAATTATTCTTCATTTAACGGCATGAATTTTTTGTTTTCTTTTGAAAAAAATTGTTGTTATTGTTTTACAAAATACTGAAAATACTAAAAAAAGACACAAATTTTTATTTCTTTTTATAAATGTGCGATTTTTTGTTACCTTTTATAATCTGAATGGATTAATGGATTCTCATAAATGAGCTATCGATGGAGTCATTTTACTTTCCGGTTTGTTATATCATAAATAATATTACTCAAAATTCAATACAGTGGATGCTAGTGTATATTTTTTTACCCTATAGTTTTTATCCTCCTTCAAAATGGGTATCAATTAAAAGATTTTTGACAAGATTACTTCAAATATAAGCAGAAATTAACAAAAGTAATAAATTTACTGAACAGAATTTTCATTTATATTGCTTTTTTTAATTATTTATCTGCATTATTTTGTTTTAAAATAAATTTTTAAAATAATTTAAGTCAATTATACCAACTCTAAATGGTAAAAAACGATAAAATTATAAAAATGAAATGAAAATATTTTCAAATGTCTGTCTGTTTGTTCTGGACTAGTTTAGTAACAATTTTAAAAGTTGCAAATAAAACAATTCAAAAATTTGTTTGGTGCGTGTTTGAATAATTTTTATTTATAAAAATTTAAAAGGCCTAAACTCGTGAAATTTAATTTTTCATTTTACTATTAACATCATTTGAAAACTTATGACTTAAGGAGAATTAATTAAGAAATAAAATAGCATTATTTTTAATTTTTCAAACAAAAAACACTTTTAGCTATTTTTATCTTGATGGAAAATTATTTTATTAATTATATTATTTTTGCTTCTTGCATATAAAATCTCTGCAATTTTTAAAATTATCTTTCTAATTAAATAATGATTTTAATTTCATTTATTTATCAAATTATTACCTTAAACTAAACTAATTTGATTTTTAAATAGTCTTTGAATGAAATCGTTTTATCATTTATTTATATATAAAAAAATGTCTTAAACTATATTGCATTAATTTTTTATTAATCTATTTCAACAATTTACACAAAGTTTCTTTATTTTTATAATTATTTTAATTGCTTAATGAAAACCATTTCATTCTTTTTCCTTTCTGGTACTTGCTTATTGTGAAAAGAGCAAAATAATTAATTTAAAAATGTCGATATTATTTTATAAATATACGATTTTTAATACTGATTTTTTTTCTTTTTAAAAATTTTTCTTCTGTTTAAATATTAAAAATTTATTTAAATGTAAAATTTTGTAACCATTCTAATATTCATCCTACTCATTCTTCCGTTTACAGCGCTATCTGGTGGAAAAAAATTGAACTATCGGATACCTTTAAATGGCTAGTGACATTTGTGAATGTCTGACAAGTGAAGTACAAGTACGGGGATTTTTCTTATATTTTTTTTTATTTAATTTAGTAAAATTTAATTAAATGGATGTTTGTGATTATGTTTTGGAAAATGAAAGATCCAGTCAATACGAAACTACTGACGATGAGAAAGCAATTAAATCGAAAATGCCCCGTAGAAGAAAACGTGAATTCTATAACACAATACGAAAACAAATGGAATTTTATTTTGGCGATGCGAATTTATCAAAAGACCGTTTTCTTATGAAATTAATTAAAGATGATAAATGTAAATGATTTCAAATTATTTATAATATTTATTATTTCATTTATATATAATTCTTATAGATGTACCATTGGAGACATTTTTAAAATTTAATAAAATCAAAAAATTGGTAACAACAACTGAAGAGATTGCTAAAGCTATCGCCCATTCAAATTTTCTTCAATTAAATGAGAATAAAACGAAAGTTTCTCGAATTACAGATATTCCAGATAATTGGGATGCTGATAACCGTACAATTTACGTAGAATCATTACCGCCGACCGCTGATCATGATTGGGTTAAAAATATTTTCAGTCGTTTCGGACCGGTCGCTTATGTATCATTGCCGAAATTTAAAATATCAAAAAAGATCAAAGAATTCGGTTTCGTTGAATTTGAAACAGAAGAGAGTGTTGAAAAAGCAATGAATTATTTTAAATCACTTGATAGTGTTATTGCTAGCGATACTGGAAATCTTGAAGGACTTGGAAGTATAAGGGCATATTTAAAAGAACAGGCTGAAGGTAATGAATCAGAAAATGAAATTGATAAAAAACGTAAACATTCACCAGATTTTGATCAAATAGAAAATGTAAAACGAACTAAAATTAATGAAACAATTATTGATTTTGATATAAAACAAAGTAGTTTAGATGACAGTTCTGATACGGATGAAGATAAAGATGATGAACCAAATGAGGAGAATAAAATTGATGAAATGATTGTCCACAAAAAGAAAAAGCGACGAAGAAAAAAAAAGAAGAATCAAAAAAAATCAACAGATTTTGATTTATCTGAATTAAAAGTCCTTTCTAAAGTTGAATGGAAAAAATTACGAAATAAATATTTAAATATGCAACGGAAAAAATTTAGTGAAATTAAACAAGAATTAAGAAAGAAATTTGGTAATAATCCGTTAAAACGAGAAACTATTGAAAAACGTGTTGAAGTTAAAAAGCCCCAAAGCATGAATTTCTATGGGGCTGGACAATATAACGAGGATGATGGTAAAACAACCGAGGAGGAGGATAAATTAACGAAAAAGATTACCAGTCCAGCTTTGGAACGAAAACCATTATTTAAATACGAACCAGATATTATTGTTAAAATAAAAATGTTTATTCCATGTGTCGATGTGAAAAGTTTCAAAGCGGATATGAGACAATATCCAGGTGTTATGTACGTTGATGTTACCGAAGGGTCGTTCGAAGCATATGTCAGGTGCGAATCAAGCAAATATGCAAAGAATTTAAAAAAACGTGTATCATGTGCCGAGTATGTTTGTGAAGTACTCTCCGGCGATCAGGAAATTGAATATTGGAATAAAATAATGAAAGACAGAGAAATGAAATTAAATAAAATGGTTAAAGCACCGTATAAAAGGGGTAAACAAAAACTTGCTGCAGCAACCGCTAGGCACATTCTATTTAAGGATGATGATTAAATTTATTATTAGATAAAATAAGTACATAAAATACCGTTTTGATTATGTGAAAAGTATCATATGTATTCAAAGTATAAAGTAAAAGATCTTTATGAAATATAAATGTTTAATTTTAATAGTAAATTATTTTACACATTTTTAATTCTGTTTCGGATAGAACCATCTGTAAACTCCTGTAGCATGCC
Organism: Proctacanthus coquilletti; assembly: GCA_001932985.1. Classification (NCBI taxonomy): domain Eukaryota; kingdom Metazoa; phylum Arthropoda; class Insecta; order Diptera; family Asilidae; genus Proctacanthus; species Proctacanthus coquilletti. The sequence goes on from MNCL01000243.1 coordinate 142,680, forward strand.
GTTTGAAATACTCACCCCATCCCTCTTGCTTTTGTGATTGTTTCTTAAAAGAAAATATATCCTCTTTAAATGCTTCCTTGAATCTATCCAATTTTGATTCAACAACTTTTTCAACATTCTGTACTATAACACTTGATTTTTTATTATGTATATAAAAACTTAAACTTGATCCAACAAATGTCACAATTGCGGCAATTATGGCATAAATAATTCCCAAATTTCTTTGCGTATTTGAATATAATCTTTCTTTTTCATAGGAATTGTGTATGGCTAATGATAAACTAGAAAATAATTGGCGCTCCTTTTCGTCCAGTAGTGTAAATTCAGTTTGTTTCGCTTTAATCTGTTCGGTAAGCTGAAAATTGATTACAAATTAATTTATTAATATTATTATTTTATTTAATATATTATACGTTATTTTCCTCCCTTATCACTTCAATATATTCTCGACTTCCTCGTCTAAAACGATGCGATTGTTCTACACACGTGGACAATTTTTCTCTAATTATTGCCATTTCTAAGAGAATTTCACGTTTGCGATCATTTGCGTCTTTTAAATTCGTCTGCATATTAAAGAAAAATTACTAAAGTAATTATTAATTTAGAAAAAGATTTTATTTAAAAATATAAATTAAACAATCTATGGAAAAATTGATTTTGGATATGGGATAAAACTTAGCAAGAATTTAAAAACAAGAGCAGTAAAGTGGAAATAATCTAAAACAATTGGATAATCGTAGAAATTATACAAAAAAAAAAAACAGAAAACAAACAAATATAAAAGAAAGTTAAACGGAGCGATTTTAAGTCAAATAATCCCTAAAAGGGAAGAGGATTTAAAAAGTTTCGTAGGAACAAACTCTAACTTTTATAAAAAGAGCAGAAAGCCATTATTAGAAAATCTTCACAGTGTTACAGTAGAAAACAACAAAATACCTTCTGCAATAAAGTGCTATTGTTAACATAAATCAGTCAAGAAAATCGACAAAATTCTGCCAACTACAATTTTTCTTGCATATTTCGCAATTCCCATAAATCCCATTAATAATAGTACTACTGCTATATTCGCTGGAGACCTAGAAATATTCAAACAGGAAAATAAAATTGGTATATAACTTAAAATACACTTAGAGGACTTGAAAATTGAAAATTCAAAAATTTCTGCGGTACTATTATAGACAAATAACGAACCTGGACCTGCGAAAAACCGGAAGAATAAAAAAAAAATAGTACTAGATGGAAGGAATGGAAAGATCTAGCTATTTGAGGAGCATATAAACATGCATATAAAAGAAATATAGGTATAGTAGATAATGCTTTATGGAAATTAAAATGTTGAACGTAACATGGAAACGATGCAACATGCATTTTCATAGTTAAAATACTCGAATTAGGGAGGAACTATGGATATATTGACTCAGAGCTGAAACTAATTTCGTTGTAAGCGTTATAAAATGCATACGAGGCACAATAAGACGAAGATTAAGAAATTTAAGGATGTAAATACAACTAGAAACAAAAAAGATACGCACAAAATGCTAGGCTTTGATGATATACTGCAAAATTATTGAATTCTATCTCTTTGATAAAAGCTGCTCTTTATTTAAATTGGAATATAATTCAGGCCGGTATAAAATCATAACGGGAAAACCTTATAGTGGAATTTTAATAAAATGCTGAATACCTTAACTTCCATAACTTTCTCTTGGGCCTTTCTCATTTCATCCATTCGCAGTAATTTATCGATAAATTCTAAAGAATCAAGTGCCATACGTTTCATTTTTTCAATATTTTGCGGTCCATTACTATCATTATCCTTCTTAACATCGAAATTAAATTCAACCGGAGACACTGGAGAGTCTTTAGACGATAATAAATCATCGTTTTTATTGAATGAATTTAAACGATGCGATGTTATACTTAATACTTTTAATGTTCTATCAACTAAATGCCGATTACCGGCCAAAGATTCAATAAATTTACACGGAAACATTTGGGAAGAATTATTCTCTGTTGAATTCCTTTACAGAAATTTATCAAGAGCTATCCATTGAAATTGACATTTAATTTCGAAAAAAATTTTAATTCAATCTATGGGTATGTTCGAATATCAAATAATTTCTATTTATATTTTAATATTACATTTTTACTATAATTTATTATGACTTATGATGTTTTTTTTGTTTTTGTTTTATTATTATAAAAAATTATATTTAAAATTTTATAAATTTAATAAATCAACAAAATAAACCCATTTAATCAATTTTCGAACATATTCATTCGAAATGAAATATTCGATATTTGTGACATAACCATTATTTCTATTTCATTCTAAATAATATTCCTATTTCTCTTACACTAATGTGATTCAATGCAATTTTCGAATATGAAAATTTCGTAAAAGTTTCAAATCTCCATCCGTGCAACGGGACCATACGTCGTAGGGTTCGCATTAGGTTTCTGAACGCGGGCCGAATAGCATTTAAGTTGAGATAATTCCGGTTAAAAATGTTCACCGCGGTACGGGCTGCCTCTAAGGCAGATAAATTAATTTCATTTGTTAACCAATTTAGTGAGTATTGAATTAAATAATCAAGTCAAATATACAAAACAAGGGAAGTGCCAATGAAAATAGAGAGAAAGAAAAAAGAGGAATTTAATTTTGTTACGTTGTGTAGAATCTCAAGTGCGTCCATCTTTGCTCGGCCGATTCTATCGGACCGGGCACAGGGATTATGTAATTTACCAGAAATATATCATTTTACAATAATTTAATCCATTATCCTAGAAAAATAAATCATTCTGTCACATTTTACTAACGATTAAAGCAATCGAGGATAAAGTTTAAAGTAAGCAAAATGTTACAGAAATGATCATATCAAATCTGAAGAATTTCAATCACATGCGGTCATCATTTTGACCGAACAAATTCGCTTCGGAATGATAAAATGTTGAAAATTGCATTTTTTTAATAGCTCTCCTCAATGGGGTGGTGTTTTATTCTTGCAGAAAATCCCTTTAAAAAGTCGGATTTTAGGTTATGTCAAAGGATTTGACACAACACCGTCGTGATTATGTAACCGTAGAATTTATAACTTAAAATATATTTGCCCCAAATATGAAGAAAATTCATTGAAAACTGCCTTGTTTTGTTTTAGTACCGAAAATTTTATTGTAATTTTAATAAAAATAATTTAAACAGATCGTGGGTATGCGGCAAAAACAGCTACCAAAGCTGCAACAGCAGTTGCTGCTGGAAAGGTATGATTAAATGCTTATTCATTAGAAAATTCTAATTTATAATTTATTTATAAATAATAAATAAAAGGTGGTTGCCGTTATCGGTGCCGTTGTTGATGTACAATTCGATGAGAATTTACCACCAATTTTGAATGCCCTCGAAGTTGATAATCGCTCGCCACGCCTTGTTTTGGAAGTAGCTCAACATTTAGGTGAGAATACTGTTCGTACAATTGCTATGGATGGTACTGAGGGTCTTGTACGAGGACAAAAAGTCAACGATACCGGATATCCAATTCGAATCCCCGTCGGAGCCGAAACTTTGGGACGTATCATCAATGTTATTGGTAAGAGATTATTATTATTATATAATTCTTTCATATTATAATTTTGGTAAGTTTTAATTTATATATATATATATATATATATATATATTTTTTTTTTTTCTTTTATCTTATTTTAATAGGTGAACCAATTGATGAACGTGGCCCAATTCCAACTACGAAAACTGCCCCAATCCATGCTGAAGCTCCTGAATTCGTTGAAATGAGTGTCGAACAAGAAATTCTTGTAACTGGAATTAAAGTTGTCGATTTATTGGCACCTTATGCTAAAGGTGGTAAGATCGGTTTGTTCGGAGGTGCTGGTGTCGGAAAAACTGTACTTATTATGGAACTGATTAACAACGTTGCCAAAGCTCATGGTGGTTATTCGGTATTTGCTGGTGTTGGAGAACGTACCCGTGAAGGAAACGATTTATACAATGAAATGATTGAATCTGGTGTCATTTCATTGAAGGATAAAACATCTAAGGTAGCACTTGTCTATGGACAAATGAATGAACCACCAGGCGCTCGTGCTCGTGTCGCTTTGACCGGTTTAACAGTTGCTGAATATTTCCGTGATCAAGAGGGACAAGATGTGTTACTGTTCATTGATAACATTTTCCGTTTCACTCAGGCAGGTTCAGAGGTGTCTGCTCTGTTGGGTCGTATCCCATCCGCTGTAGGTTACCAGCCGACTTTGGCAACTGACATGGGTTCTATGCAGGAACGTATTACTACAACCAAGAAGGGTTCAATTACTTCTGTACAGGCCATTTATGTGCCAGCCGATGATTTAACCGATCCAGCTCCAGCGACAACATTCGCTCACTTGGATGCTACAACGGTATTGTCGCGTGCTATCGCCGAATTGGGAATTTATCCTGCTGTAGATCCTTTAGATTCAACTTCACGTATTATGGATCCAAATATTATTGGACAGGAACATTATAATATTGCACGTGGCGTACAAAAGATTTTACAAGATTATAAATCCTTACAGGATATTATTGCTATCTTGGGTATGGATGAATTATCTGAAGAGGATAAGTTAACTGTTGCACGTGCACGTAAAATTCAACGGTTCTTGTCACAACCATTCCAGGTAGCTGAAGTTTTTACCGGACATGCTGGTAAATTGGTCCCATTAGAACAGACCATTAAAGGTTTTTCAAAAATTTTATCCGGTGAATTGGATCATTTACCGGAAGTTGCTTTTTATATGGTCGGACCAATTGAAGAAGTCACCGAGAAAGCTGAAAGGCTTGCTAAAGAATCTGCTTAAAAGAATATAAATAAATAAAAAGTAAAAAGTTAAAACGAAATATAAAGGGAAATTACAACTCCAGCCTAAGAAAAAAAAAAGTTTAAAAATCGTCTACAACAACAACAACAACAACAAAAAAAAAAAAACGAATGGAAAAAATCAATAAGAGAAATTATCTTTTTTTTTATAGTTGCATTAACCAACTTAAGATAAAAAGTTTTTAATTATTGTAAATCATGTAGTAATTGCAACTTGAATGAAAATAAAGATCTTTACAAGCCACGGGAGAAGAAAATGTCTTTTGAACTTTGTGTCTTAACGATTTCTCCATTTACCGTTAGGTATAGGTCGGATTAGCCCATCAAAGGATGTCCTAAGAAAATCATTCTTTTCTTCTATTGAATTTAATAAGAAACTCATTAAATCGATTTTTATTAAGAAAAGAAATAATTAAGTAACCCCACCCGTTTTTTTGATTAATCTCTAATAAAAAGTAAAATAAAAATTAAAGGGGATCTGTCAAAAATTTTCACCCACGGAGAATGAAAAAAAAAAAAAATCAAACAAAAAAACCATAAATTACCCGAGTGTTAGTCTATTGAAATGTGTTCGTGTGTACATGTGTGAATGAGTGTGTGTGTCATGTACAGCGTTGCGACAGTAGTGTGTGCCGATGGCTTCTTCGCAGTTCGCATCAATGGGAGAGACGGTAAAAATCTCAAAAGTTCCAAATCAATTGCGATTGAAATAATTCGCGATATATAATTAAACATTTCGCACAGAGAAGGTGTCAGCGAATTGTGTAAGTTTTTTTAGGTAGTTTATTTGTTTTATGTTTGTTTTTTTTTTTTTGTTTTTTTTCCTTGTTCTTTTGTTTTAGATTGAAACCGAGCACGAGACCAAATCCCACACCTCGAAAAATGTGCAATGGCGTTGCCAGGACTGTCAGGAGTTTTATATAATTTTTCGGATAATTTCTCAGATATTTTGCTGTACTGTTATTACCGTTCAATCCAGGATAATCTGTCGATTATAAGGATGTAATTTATTCGATAATTCCATTTGAAATTTTAATAGGATATCGAATTTTTTTAGTTTGGGTGATCCCCATCGCGTTCAATTTGCAATTCAGTTAATCTGCAATTGGTTTTTTTTTTTTTTTGTACAGTTACTCAGTTCTGAAGGTTGGCAAATGTCAAGTTCCTGTTCCCGACAACCGGACAGGGAAAATAAAACGAATGAAAAGCGGTGTTTTTGTTTGTTTGTTTGTTTGTTTATTCCGATTTGTGTTAATTTAATTAATGTAGCTTAATCAGAATTGGTGTCACCAACACCCACCCTCGTCCACCCTCGATTGTGGTGATTGCGAATGTCATGAGGAGATTCCGTGGTCACACTGTGCCGGGTCTTTGAGAAAGTTTCAAGTTGAAATTTTTGTGGATTTTGTGGGACGATTTGTTTAGTCGGTCGGGTATAATCTATAATTAATTTATTTCCCTCCTTTTATTTATTTAGATTATAAAAGTTTCGTGAAGAGGATAAGAGAATATACGAACGTACACAAATGAGGTTAGATACACTCTCCTCAAAAAAAAAAAAAAACAGGAAAGAGAAAAAACGCAGCATAGCCTCCTTTTTCTTGGCTTTTCACACAAAAAATGATTATCTCTTACTTACAACAACTTATTAAAAGAATAAAAGAAAACAAATTTAATTTAGAATTCATTAAATCAAGGGAATAATCCTCTTAGTAAACCGTAACACGTCTAGTGTGTACGCCAATTAGTGAAATCGATAAAAATTTCTTAAACAATTAGGAATTTAGAAAAGGGGAACAACTTGCATTATTTTTAAAAATCTTTTTATTTCACAAGTTGACAAGGATTTCGTTTGATATATTTATTTTCTGTAGAATATTTTCGGTTTTCCAGAAGAAAAACAAAAGAAAAAAATACAATTTGTCTTAAAAATGCGACATCTTTTCCTTTTAATATCTTAAAGCAATTTCTAGCCAATTCATTTGATTTCATGAAAGTAGTTTTGGCTTAGGACTATATTTTAAATTATGAGTTTACTAAGAATTAACCACATAAAAGAATAGATACATGATTAAGCCGTATTAATATAACTTTGTTTTTTCTTATATCCGTTATCCATTTTATAACTGTTGAAATTCTATTTATGTAAAAAATATTTTGAAAACTTTATACATTAATATTTGTCTTGTCTTCTTTTTCAGATAAGTGAAAATTTATAGGAACACCCGCTTAAAATTAAAATTAATTTTTAAAAACGGATAAGAGTAATAAATTTGTGAAACGAATAAAAGACAATCGTATCATATACGCTTTTTTTGGGACTAGAAATTAATCTCAAAAAGTAAGCACACCAAAAAGAAAACGAATAAACAAAACAAAATGGCAGCTTTGCCTAGACGAATAATTAAAGAGACACAACGATTACTACAGGAGCCAGTACCCGGTATAAGTGCTGTACCAGATGAAGCGAATGCCCGATATTTTCATGTTATTGTAACTGGACCCAGAGATTCACCGTTCGAAGGTGGATTATTTAAATTGGAATTATTTTTACCGGAAGATTATCCGATGTCAGCGCCAAAAGTCCGTTTCATAACAAAAATCTATCATCCAAATATTGATCGTCTAGGTAGGATATGTTTAGATATATTGAAGGATAAGTGGAGTCCAGCACTGCAGATACGTACAGTATTGTTATCAATCCAAGCCTTATTAAGTGCCCCGAATCCAGACGATCCGCTCGCTAATGACGTTGCCGAGTTATGGAAAGTAAATGAGGTTGAAGCGATTCGAAATGCTCGTGAATGGACCCAACGATATGCAATGGATAACTAAACACAGATGATTTATTTAAAAAAAAAGTATATATATATAAAAAGAAAAAAAAAACATCGTTTTATTTTCCATCTCTACAGAATGGACAACATATTTTGTTTTTTTTTTTTTTTTTCTTTATGGACGGAGGAAATTACCACTCCCATATCTTTTTGATGGCAGGTTTTATTACAACGGTTTGCAGCTGGCGCGAAAGATAAATAAAGAGCAAAAAGAAACAAAGATTAATAATTCTATATATTACTATTATTTTTTGTTAGTAATGGTGTCATATTTCTACATGACTACCGAAACAGAGACGTTCGATCTTCATTTGTCCTTTGCTGATTGTGTTTCGTCTTTAATTGTAAATGAGATGCTTAGAATATTAAAAATATATTTTTAAACTTAGTGCATTTTGTTGTTTTTGATCGAAGGCAGTCGGCTTTAATCGACAAAGAAAAGATGAACAACAAAATATAGGACAATTTGATTTAGCCGCAGAGGAAAGAAAACGAAATTCTGTACTTTATCCGTTTTATATTTTTTTGGTATTCTTATTTACCACAACATTTCAAAGTTAAAATTTACTTAGGAGAAACAATCTGCTTGGTAAAGGGCACAAAGTTTTGCTCAAATTTCCTTTACATGGGGAGCGAAAAGATTGCGATGGGATTAAGGGACCAGGGCGTAACCGACATTGTCCAAATGACGGAACGTGTAGCGACTACGACGGATGAGCATATCTAAATAAAAAAAATGTACTAAAGCGCTAAAATCTCGCAACACGAGTAATAGAAGCTCCCACGCCAGAAAATACCCTATCCTTGATTACAATTTACGTAAATATCGTCGGAAGAGTAATTAGCTCGTCCTTTGCGCGACGATGGGTCATCCGATCATCCAATTGGGATTTAGCAATCCTGCAATGGAACATAAGGGGATTATACTGTAACCGCCTCGCCCCGCCCTTGAACTCCTCATAACCAAGTACAAGCGACGCGTCATCCTCCTGCAGGAAACAAACATCTTTACGGACGAAGATCTTGAACGGATCGGTCCTTTCCAATATTTTGGATACAACTCCCGTCGGGGTGGCCGTCCTGATCCATAACTTCCGGCTGTCTTGCATGAGCGCCTGTGCCGTCTCGGTCAACCCTACATGGCCGCTCACCTTCGCCTCAATTTATCTTGAGCATACCACATCCGACGACCCTGGCGTCCTGGCCCGTATGCTGTCCGAAAACATGATTTGCGGTGGAGACTTCAATGCCCATAGCATATGGGGTGTTGGAATCCTAGAAGGTAGCTGCCTGAATCACCACCTGTGCGTACTCAACACCAATGCTCCCACTCTAGTCTCCTATTTCGGATCCCTATCCAACATAGACCATTTTCTCCAAAAAGGAATTTGACATCCTTCCAGTGGAGATCGAGAAGGCTTACGACAGCGCGGTTAAAGGAATCATTAGGTGCCAGCTCACAGAGTGAGAGTCGATGGCTAACAGGCGTCCAGAACCACGATAGACAACATTATACCTCATGGATCTCTTCTCTCCACATCCGTTTTTAATACCACCCTCGCATCCCTAACACCAGGTCACTTCATACACGCAGACAAAATCCCACTGACGATATCCGACGAGGGTGCTTTCAAATCGAGACCTTTGGTGCCACAACAACGGCGCCATTATGCGGTATAGCAAGGCAGAATTCCTGACCATCTCCCGGAAACGATCGCCCACCATCCAACGGATCGAATTTGGAGAAGTGTCGACACTAGCGTTGGGCCTGGCACTAGACAAGAAACTCAACGCCCCCATACCGCGCTGATCTTCATACTAGACAAAAGCCGGGATAGCAGTCGGAGGTTCAGGAGTCCATTTCCGGACATGCCTTTTCATTTTATCTGAGGGTCCATTTTACTCAAAACGTTTTCAATAAACTAAGCTACACTTTTATTGGCTAATTATCCGATATTTACTTTCCTCTTAATCTGCACTAGTATTTTTTTAAAAAAAGAACGCTGTACGCTGAGAGCACTGGACCGATTTTCAGGCAACTGTATACCCTTTTACGTGAACTATAAATTATCGTTAATTTATGAACATTTTGTGGATTATTTAAGATAAAGGTAATTGCCTTCCGAGAAATCAATAAAAAACAAAATGTTTGATGAATAAGCAGACTGACCCCTACAATTTACCAGACTACTATCGTCATACGAGTGCAATTTCCCAAAAACCCAGTTTAATCCGAGTTTAGCGCTAAAATTATCCACTTATTTTGCTAAAACACGAGGACTTTAAAGAATAAGTGTGCTGGCCGCCATCTCGTCTAGCTTTATTTCTCGAATATCATCGGGGCTGGGTGTAAAATGAAAGATCTTTATAAGGTTCCGAATATTTATCTATACTTTACAGGAAACGAAGAAAATTAATTTGCCTACAGAAGAAGACATTACAAATTAATGCAGATTTACATTACTAACCTTTTTTAATTTCCAATAACAGAAATAAAATAAAAGCTATTCACAGCCTCCTTCGACAACCCGCGCAGTCTTTACTACAAGCACTTTCCTTGCCCCTCATTGGAAAGGGGTGTGCATTTTTTATCAAAACTATTTTCCCGCGCTTCTGGGTTCTACCTCTTGCTCCAAACTTCTTTTTTTTTTTTATCTTGCCTCTCGTTCACTTTCTTGTTGCTTCACTCTTCGCCGTCCTATTTCCTGGTCAACTTCATTTTTAGTTCCAATTGCCCAAGTTCTTTTTTCGTTTAAAAACGTTTCTAATTTAATTAAATTAAATTTAATTAATTTCCGAATTAATAGTTTCTCTTCAGGGAAAAATTGCAAAGGACTGGCCGCTTCACATACCAAAACTCCGGGCTTGGGCATTTCGTCCGTTGATCTTCGAGTCTCGAAAATTGCGAGCTTCCCCCCGATCATTCACGAAGTTGAAATCACTCTCTTCGAATTCCATTCCCTTCATTGCGGGGATAATCGCGGTGATTTTGAAACTAATGCGAAAAATGCAAATAAAGGCTCCCAGTCCGTCCATGCTTTGGGTTGCGACCAGTCCAGATGGGCCCTTTGTGTCTCATTCAGTTTAAAATTCGGTCAACAATCCGGGAGTGAAGCTCCTCCCAGAGAAGTGCTCGGTGCGAAGTAGACTCAAAGAAAAAACCCAGAGAATTAAGCAAAATTTCACGTCACGAAAAACAACGAGTAAAGGCTGCAGAGGTTTGCAATTTAAGTCTAACCTAATCTAAACTGATATTTAAAATTTGAATTTTTCAACTTATAATTAAGCAATTTCCAATTTCATCTATGAACAATATCCTTTATAATTATCTTTTGTTTGAAGAATTTAATAA